>CM039718.1:48204391-48376891 GCA_022539455.1 Dendrobium nobile | reverse complement strand
TAGCTCTAAAAGAAAACCATAATTTATGAGAGAAAGCATGAACATTATCCAAAATATTCTTGCAACCTAATGCCCCTTAATTTAAAACCCCACAAACATTATTCCAGGAAGCCCAATTAATAAAATAAAGAAAGTACTTACCAGAAATGAAAGTACTCTTATCCTTGTTAATGGACAACCCACTCATATTTTGGAACTGAGATAAAAATTGCACTAACATTTTAATAGTATTAATGGAAGCATTCAAAAAAATTATAAAGTCATCCAAAAAATTTAGATGAGAAATAGTTAAGCCACTAACAATACAAGAATAAAGAGTTGGATATCTTTTATAAAGCTCCTCAAGGACTCTGGAAAGATATTCCATAGTAATAATAAAATGATAAGGCGATAAGGGATCTTCTTGTCTTAGCCCATGAGCAGATTTAAAAAAAATCATGATTTCTACCATTAATGATCAGAGAAAAGTAACAATTTTCAATATTATTCTTAATAATCATGATGAAAGATTGACTAAAACCAAAAATAGACATCACATTGTAAAAAAAAAAATTCAGTTCAAATTATCATATGCTTTAGTAATATCCAGTTTAAAAATGAGATTCCCCCCAGTCTCCTTAGCATTGACATCATGAACAATCTCTTGAGCCAAGAGAATATTATCAAAAATGCTCCTACCTTTGACAAACCCCGTTTGATTATAAGAGATGATTCTAGGTAAAATGTTCATTAATCTAGAAGCAATTATTTTAGAGACAAGTTTATTAAAGAAAGTACAAATACTAATATGTCTAAAATTATTTTAGTTGATGGTAGAATCTTTTATTAGAAATTAACACAATATTAGTAGAAGCGAAAAACTTAGGAAAAGGATTTCCAACAAAAAAAGTCTTTCACAACTCCATCACGTCTAACCTAAACAAATCCCAGGTTTTAACAAAAAATTTAGTAGTGAAGCCATCAGGACTAGCAATAGAGTCCCCATTCATGTCTTTAACAGTCTTCCAAATTTCATCCTCCGTAGGAGATTGAGAAAGCATAAGATTATCTTCCTCACCAATAACACAAGGAATCACATAGGTATTTGTAATATGGGTAATATAGCTATTGTTATTAAAAACCTCTCTAAAATGCTCCACCCCAGATTTAACAATTAAATTATCCATATCATAAACACGCCCATGATTGTGAACAGCTTTGTGGATATAACTCTTAATTCTATTCTTATTGACCAAAGCATGAAAAAATTGGTATTCTTATCCCCCTCCATAACTGTCTCTTTAGAAGATCTCTTCTTTATTTTTCAACTGAAAAATGTAACTTCAGCATTATTAAGATTGGAGAGATTGGCACTTATGGGATTCTCCAAATACATCTTATCCAACTCCAACACCTTATCTTCGACTTCCTTAATATTAAAAAATATAATCCTAAAAACATTGTTGTTCCACCCTCTAAGGACCTATTTTAATCTACTCAACTTGACCCTGAGATGATACATACCCTTAATATTGTTATCAGGAGAGATAGTGGCATGCCAATTATTGTAAACCACATTCATAAACTCCTTATGAGTTAACCACATGTTTTGAAATCTAAAGGCCGAGGGGACATTAGTTTTATTAGCACATATGGTCAAAAGTAAAGGAACATGATCAGAAAAAGTCCAACTTAAATATTGAACATGAGTCATAGGAAATTCTCTAACCCATATATTATTAAAAAGAATCCTATAAGTCTTTGCAACATAGAAGTTCTACTCCAAGTAAAGGCACCAAAAGTAAAACCAATATCATGCACTACAGGAAAACAACTCATTTCCGACAGAATTTCATGCGGAAGTAAATTCGTACAAATTCCAGCGGATTTCTGACGAAAATTTTTTGACGAATTTCCGACACATTTTTGTCAAGATTTCCGATGGATTTTTTCCGACGAAAATTTTTGGCGAAATTTTCGGCGGATTTCTAATGGAAATTAAAATTTTAAGTTATATTTTAAAAAAATAACTTAAATTATTAAATTTAATATCTTAAATTACAATAAAATAAAATAAATTAAATTATAATTTAATTATTTAATAAAAAAATTAAATGATTTAAATTAAAACTTAAATTATGATAAATTTTTATGATTCATTAATTTGTTAAATTAAGTTAAATAATTTAATAATTTATTGTTAAATTAAATTAACTAATTTAATAATTCTTTGTTAAATTAAATTATATTTATTTTTATCTTTAAAAAAATTAATTTTAAAATAATTTTTACTTTTAATATTAATAAGTTATACCTTAAATATAATAAAGTAGCAAGATTTAGCTGTCTTAATTTAATGGCCAGATGATAGAAAGGGCGGAGTGTTTGCCTTGTAATTAATTAGTTTTAATTTTAATATAAATATTATTTTATTGTTAGAATAATTAGTTTTCCGTTATACTTTAAATATAAAAAAGTATGTTTTCAAGCAGCTTGTCATCTTTGGCCTGATGGTTGGGTCGGGATTGTCATCAAGTGGTATGGGTTCGAACACCACTGCAGGCCGCCCGCAATGCGTGCTGCCTAGGCGGGCCAGTCAGGTAGGTGGGCGCTGTGAAGTAGCTTGGACGGGCAATTTGGGTTAGCTAGAGTAGGGCGGGCTGGGGGTGCGTTGCGTGGGTTCGCTTGGTGGGATTGTTCGGGTTAACTAGAGGGCGGGCTTCTCAGGTTGACAATTTTTTTTTCTTTCTTATTTTTTGCCACAAAAATATTCCGTCAAAAATATTTTTTTGGCAAATTTTTAATCGGAATATCATCGAAAATATTTTCGGCGATTAATTTAACATCAAAAGGGATTTTCCAATGCGCATAATACTATCGATTTAATATTCACCAAAAATACTCATTTCTGGCGGATTTTAGACATTTTTTCGACGAAAATGAACTCCGGAAAATATCATTTTTCCTGTAGTGATGTAAATTATAATTATAATTCATAGAATTGAAATCTTCCATAGCATTAATATTAGGGGGGTTACCCCCTATTCTCTCATCAGCTTTAGAAACAATTTTGAAATCACCACCAACACCAAGAACTATTAGAATTAAGAGCAAAATCATATAAAAGTTCCCAATTGGAAAGCTGACCCAATCTAGTAGAAGCAACATAAACAAAAGAGTTGTAATATTTGAAGTTGAAAAAAGAGCTTTGCATATGAACAACTTGGGAAAAATCCGATATAATGTTAATATTAAAATAACTCTTCCACTTAATCCAAATTTTATAACAGTTAGCAAACATCAAGTCAAAACCCAAATGAGAAGCAGTAAACTAAGTTTTTTAGCATAAATAAAAGGTTCAAGTAAAACCAACAGTTGTATAGTATGCATGTTTGATTTAAAAGTTTTGAAAAAGGATTAATTTTTTTTGGGAAAAGGTAGTTTTAAAATCAAACTCTTTATTATGAATAATATACTACCTTGGGAGGCGATAATATTATTCTCTAATAGGTGCAAATTTTAGAACTTTAAATTTATCCTGATTATTGTAGTCGAACTCAGGAATGAACTACATATGATCTCGAAGGATCAAAATGAAGTTTACTTAAGTGTTTAACTATAATAATCTAAATTAAGGATTATTAATTTCATATTCAAAATCATGATAATATAATGATATATCTTTCCAAGGAAAGTGAATATCTCCTATTATCAATCATTTGAATATGACAATAATGATCATTAAATTTTTACTTTCCAAAGATAATTATCTAAAGGTTTTGAAAACTTAATTTTGAAAAGCTAATATGGGTTTCTAAATCTCCTATGAGCACAAGCCGTCGTAGTTAATTACATCATAGGAAACTAAAATTTCCTATGCGTACTCTCAATTAAAATAGCGGTAAAAATTTTATTTAAGAATTCAAAGATTGATGTCAAAGGAGGTAAAGAGTTTGAATTTGTAATCGGGATTGGTTCAAAGTTGAGCACTTATTTTAGGAATCAAGGGAGGAAGGGTAGGAGGTGTTTTGAGATTTTGAATTACTTTAGAAGCACCTCAGCCTATCCTAAGTGTTGGACTTGAATTTGATTGAAAAGGATTTAAGTTTGAGTAGTCAATTTTATTAGAAAGTTGGGATTAGATTCCCAATGGTTGAGGTCATATAGCCTGAGCTTGCCTCAGAACCTAAGTCTAAGGTGGGTACTAAAAATCAGTGGCCCAAACCTAGCTAATGTAATGCAAATCTAGACTTACCCCGTCCTCATTTGGGAAGCCAGCTAAACCACCTAGGCACTTTAAAATCATGTATCTGGTCTTTTAATGTTGAGTGGTAGGGACGTTGTTTAAGAAACATTTTTAAGAATTAGGCCGACATCTAGAGCAGATCCTAGCTGGCCCTTTAACTTATGTTGGATATTAATGTTTAAATAAATGCAATTAAAGATTTAGACTCAATTTAATTTGTATCTAATGCAATGCATGCTAATTGAGTCAATTAAATACTTAAATTTGTGATGAAGAAGTTTTAAAATCAGGCTTAAAAAATAGATTTTATCCTAGTAGAATGAACAGATTCCCCTTGGACAGATCTGCACCCTCATAGGTCAGGTGGTCTGCCAAAACCTACAGACGGGGAGGTACCTAGCAAGTGGAGAGAAAATTCAATTATGAAATGAGAACTCTCAGCGTTCTGGGCTTACTTCTTAAAATGTTAGAATTTCTATGTCGACTTAAAAATTTTAACTTTAATTAATGTAGAAAAATTTTGACCGGTCCTCATGAGCCTTAGCTTAAGCTCGATACAATTAATGAAATAACTTGAAATTTTAAACTTAAACTAACATAATGAACAAAAATGTTCGGGATTTGATTTCATAGTAAATAAAGAAGTTAATTAAAATCTAAATTAACCTAAGTGTCTTAAGCTAAGTTTAGGATTTTCACCTTGATTTTCAGATAGATTAAACCGTTTATGGATTTGTTTCACTTGTAGACTGTCCACGCTCCAATTTATAGAAGGAACCTCGGCTTGGTAACTCCTTGATCGAGGGCCTCGAGCTTGCGAAGGATTGGAGCTTGAGTTCGCCGGAATATCATCACCGGCGAGGTTTTAGCGGTGGAGTTTGGTTTAGAATGGATGTGGGGGAGGTTTAGTGCTCTAGAGGACTGGGGGTGAGGTCTGGAAGAGCTTGGAATGAGAGAGAGTATGAGAGTTTGAATCAATCTCTCTCCTTAAGGTTTTACCTTATTCAACTCATTCCAAATTGAATGGAGGGCTAGGATGGCTTGGCTAGGCTCTAGGATGTTGCCATTTGTCTAGGGGGTAGGTGGGAGCAGAGGGAAAGGATGGGTCAAGGACATCTTAGGTATAAGGTTCCCTCTTGTCCTCTCATGGACACATGGAGCCTTGAGAGCTGTTAGATCTGGATCCAAGGGTTGGGATGGCCTCTATGAAGGTTCTATAGAAAGTCCTAATAGTTGGACAGGATTAGGGAAGAGTGGATTAAATGTAAATGGTACTTTGACCAATTTTGACCACTCTAAAACCTTGGTTTGACTGGTCCAATGCCATTTGGACTTGTGAGGTGGCAAGGGGCAGAGTGTATTGAATGCTGGTTGCTGTGTTTGGAGCTAGGGATTGAAACTTGAATGCCATGGGATCAATTCTTTGAATATTTCATGGCCTTTGTACCATAAGTTGAATGGTTTGACCAGTCAAAGGATCAAACCATGTGAGGTGGCATGGATAAACCTTAATAAGATGGTTTGGAGGGAACTTAAGGCAATCCACTATAGGTTTGAGGGATCAAATCATGGTCATTAAAATTTGACCCAATTTTATTGAGTTGACCAAGTCAAACTCAATGTGATTTGGTCTCACATGCGTTTGGGTGGGTTTGGAGTATCTTTTAAAATAGGTTTGAGATCTCAAAGGGTTAGATTTAACTAAGTAAGTTGAAGTAATCCATTTGAACTCTTAAGGGCTTATAAGGTCAACCTTGGTTGACTGGGTCAACCAAGTTGACCCATTGGGTGGGCCTAAGATCAAAAGGTTTAGTTTGATATTTATAAATTGTTGGAAGTAGTTCCAAACAATTTGGAGGTCTTTTGGTTTGAAATTGATGTTTGAACCCTTATGGGGTACTTTGGTCAAAAAGGTCAAAATGGTCAACCAGGCTTGACCAAGGTCAAGGTTTGAGTCCATTGCACTCCTAAGGGTGATTAGGATGCATTGGAAGAGGTTTTGGGGTTAGATTTGAAAAGGACAAGTTAAAGTTTGAAGAAAACTTCAAAATTACCCTTAAGGGGCATTTTGGTCATTTTGACCCCTGGTCAACTAGGGTCAAAGTGGATCCACCAAGGTGTCGAGGACGAAGTCCCCATTATCCCTTCGAAGCCCTAATAGGGCTAAACAACAAAAGCGAGAACCAGTGCACAAAGAGAAAAAAGGAAGAAAGAGATGGGCATTGAAAAAGAGCTTCGAGGTGAAGAAATTAGGGGCGGAGGAGGGAAACCCTAAAATCGCATGAGGCGGCGCTTAGGGTGAAACGAGAGGAAAAATGAAATTTGATTCCTTCTTTCATGATTGAGACGAATTAATAAAAGAATAGGTATTTGTATATACGATGAATTAGTGAAAGAAAAAAAAAACTTTAATCTTACTACACATATTTACATTGAACTCACATAAAATAAATAAATATTTTGAGATAGATTTAAAATTGTCAAAATATTTTAAAATACATCTTTTAATGTATCGTAAAAGAAACCTATCAAAAAGTTTACTTTAGGATGATAGACCAAGACTATACCACTCACAACAAAAGCAAGTTTAGATAGAGGAACCTTCCGGCGATTTTGAGGCGATTCTAGGGTTTAAGTTGTTATTTCTTTCCTTTGGGTTGTTTTTTCCTTTTTTCTAGGTTGTTTTCTTTTTTGTTTCATGTTGTGTTTTCTTTGGGAGCTTATGTCTTCCTTGTTTCGATTTGCTTTTCTTCTGGTTTGTTTGTCCTTTTCTTGGTTTCTCTGAAGTCTTATTGGGTTGGCCTTCGGGTTTAGTTTTTTTTTTTTTGGGGGGGGGGAGGTGGAGGGGGGGATGATGACCCCATTTCCATCAATCCCTTCTGTAGCTTCAGTCATGACTGGTAGATCTTGATCTTTTAAAGAGTCTCTTGCTGGTTCTTCCTCTACCCTCAAATTTGTTCAGTCATCCTTTAAAGGCTGTCTCGCACTTCTATTAGAAGATTCAGTTTTTGCTCAACTTGCAGCTCCTTTTGCTTTTACCCTTGTGGGTAAGTTTGTTCTAAAGCGACCTAATATTGATGTTATCCAAAAGTTTTTTTATATCCTTAAGCTTTATGGATCTTTTCATGTTGGTTTACTAGATCCCGGAAATGTGGTTATTCAATAGAGTAATGATTTGGATTGTAGCCAAATTTTTTCTAGGCGCTCTTACTACATTCAGTCTTTCCAAATGAGTCTTCTTAAATGGACTCCTGGTTTTGATGTTCATCATGAATCTCGGATTGTTCATATTTGGGTGTCTTTTCTTAACCTTAGGCTGCATTTTTTCAACTCTCAAATCCTCTTTGGCCTGCCTTCTATCCTTGGCCGACCTTTGCAAACGGACCAAGCTATGGCTTCAGTTTCTCGTCCGTCGGTGGCTAGGGTTTTGGTTGAGGTTGATATATCTAAAAAATATCCTAATGAGATTTGGATTTGGTTTGAAGTCAATGGTTATTTTTAAAATGTTGAATTTGAAAATTTTCCCAATATTTGTTCTCATTGCAAGATGCACGATCATAGTCTGAGTGAATGTTTTAAATTGCATCCCCACCTTAAGAAAGATAAAGAAATTGTCAGGCCTACTAAAATGCAGGAAGGCAACACGAAAGTTGATAGTATTGCTAATTTGGTGGAAGGTAATGGTAATTCGTCTCACACTAAGGATGTGGTGGATTAGCCTGTTATTTAGGCTATTCCTTCATCTTCTAGTAATGAACTTAATGTGAATCTTATTTGTGATGTGGGAAAAGGAAAAATTTTTCTTAATGAGGTCATTAAAGTGGCTGACCATTCATCATCTACTACTGTTTATGAATCCTTACAAAATGTTACTCAGGTTTGTTGTGGTGGAGGATAATAATACTATTGATGTTAATACTAACATTACTATTGAGAATGATCAGGTTATTTTTGTTCAAGGGGAGGAGTTGCCATTGGTGGTGAATTCTCCTATAGCTCATATTGTTAGTGGAAAGAACTTGTGCAATGATAGTGTGGAACTTTGTTGGAGGAGGAGGCTGTTCCTTCTCAGGTTAGTCAATCCTTGGCCATAACCGAGAAAGGGAATTTATTGTTGGAGGAGGAGGCGGGGCCTCCTTAGGGTAAGGCCCTTTCCGAGAAAGGTAACTGTTCTTTTGAAGGTAATGAGAGGTTTTAAACTACTTTAGAAGATGGTGTTTTCTTTGTTGAAGGTGAATGACCTTTTCCTATGGGGCCTTCAGGTAACTTAAATGATAAAACTATTCTTTTATCTGATTTATATCACTGTGATGCTTATACTGATACGAAAATAGACATTTTGGCTAAGTGCTATGCTTGAGAAGACAATGACCTTAGTTTTTCTAAGGGTCGTAGTAAATGTGGAAGGAAACCCAAAAATGTTATTTTACAATAACCTAGAAGTTCCCGATCGCATAGTTCTCATTAATTATGTTTTTTATGTTTAACACCATTATTTAGAATGTGCGGGATATTGGCTGCACCTCCTCTAAACTTAGGGTTAAAAACTTTTGTCATTTTTCATAATACTACCATCCTTGTTTTACTTGTACCTCTTATTTTTGTGGATAAATTATCTAGAACTGCTAGATCTTTGGGTTTTCATAATGCTCAGTCTAATATTGCTAGTAAAATTAGGATTTTTTGGAAAGATTTTGTTAGAATTATTTTTATTGGTGATTTCATTCAAGTTTTACATTGTAATATTGAAAGTTCTAATGTGCAATGTGGTGCGTCCTTTGTTTATGCTGCTTCTTCTCGATATATTAGGAGGGCTTTATGGGAGCAAATCTTGCATTTTAATAATGTTTGTAATCTTCCTTGGCTTGTTGGAGGTGACTTTAGTACGATTACTAGCTTGGATGAAGATATTGGGGGGTATCTTCCTATATAAAGGTCTATGGAGGAATTTATAGATATGATTATGGCTTGTAGTCTCATTGATATTTGGTTTTCTGGAAACAAGTTTACTTGGCATCGTGGGCATTTGTGGCAGAGGTTGGATAGGTTTCTTTTTAATAACTCTTGGTTGAACACTTTTAATTTGACCAAGGTTAAACATCCGAGTCGTACTCTCTCGGATCATTCCCCTTTGCTTATTAACATTTAGAATAATCCTAAAAGGTTCCCTACTCAGTTTAGATTCCAGAATATGTGGCTTCATCATGATTCTTTTCTTGAGGTTGTTCAGGTGAATTGGAATGCTCCTGTTTATCCTAATCATTCTATTTGTAGCATGAAAAGATTATGGCTCAAGTTGAAAAGACTTAAACTTGTTTTGAATTGGTGGAATCATAATATTTTTAAAGATTTATTTAACAACATTTTACTTTCTGAAAATAAAATTAACACCCTTGAGGATCTTTTTCAGTCGGATTCCTTGAGGCTAATCTGTGTATTCTTAATGAGGCTAAAGTGAAGTTGTCTAAGCTTCAGGTTGAAGAAGAAACTTTTTGGAAACAAAAAGCAGCCGCCAAGCATTTAGTGGAAGGTGACAATAACAGTAAATATTTCCTTGCTTTGATTATTAAGAAATGGACTATTAACAATATTCATAAAATCTCTCGCAAGGATGGCTCTACTACAAAGGATAGAGATGAGATTATTAGGTTGGCTGTGAATTTTTTTCATAAGCACCTTAATAAGTCTTTTATTCCTGTTTCTAGTGTTGACCCTTCTTTTATTTCGGATGTTATCTCTCTAGAGGAGAATGAATCTTTATCTAAGTCTCCTCTTCTTGAGGAGATTGAAGATATCTTATTTAATATGAATGTTGATTCTGTTACTGGGTTGGATGATTTTACCACTAATTTTTTCCAAAAAACTTCTCTATTATTTCTAATGATATTTTCTCCGCTATCACGAATTTATTTAATGGCTTTACAATTCCTAAGTTCTTTACGTCTACTTTTATTATTTTAATTCCTAAGAACATTGCTGTTAATTCGTGGAATAATTTTAGACCGATTAGTTAGTTTGTGTACCATGTTTTATAAACTTATATCTAAACTTTTGATGAACAGGTTATCTATTTTTCTGCCTAAGATTATATCTCCTTATCAAATGGGCTTTGTTAAAGGTCGAGCAATTGTTGACAATATCCTTTTAGCACAGGATTTCTATCAGGATTTGGATATTAAGGTGAGAGGTGGTAACATGATCATGAAATTGAATAATGCTAAATCCTATGATAATATTAATTGGAGTTTTATTTATAAAATGTTGGGTCTTTTTGGTTTTGATTTGAAATTAATAAATCTCATAAAATCTTGTACTGAAAGTCCTTTTTTCTCTATTATTGTGAATAGTAAAACTCATGGTTATTTTCAAGCTTCTCATGCTCTGAGGCAAGGTGACCCTTTGTCTTTGACTATTTTTATTATTGCTGCTGATTATCTCTCTAGGGGTTTGACTAATCTTTTCTTTAATTTTTCTAGTCTTTATTTCAAAACTTTAGGGGGCTTTCATATCTTCCATTTATGTTTTGCTGATGATTTTATTTTATTTACTAACACTTCTAAGAATAGGATTAGTAAAGTTTTAAGATTTTTTTGACACTTTGAATCTATGAGTTGTCTGTCTTTTAACAAGCAAAAATGTAATTTTATTGCTAATAAGAATGTTGTTCGTGATCAGATTTTGGATATTAGGTATCTTACTGGCTTTTCTCAAAGTGCCTTACCTCTGAAATATTTGGGTATTCCTCTTTTTAAGGGCAGAAAGAGAGATTTCTTCTTTGATGATTTAATTTCTATGGTTCAGAATAGATTGTTCTCTTGAAATTCTACCTTTTTAAAATTTGGTGGGCGTCTCACTCTTATTAAAAGTGTGTTATGTTCTATACCGGTCTATAGTTTTCAAACTCTCCTTCCTATTAAGGGTGTTTGTCTTAGAATTGAGAGAATTTAAAAAAAAAAATTTTGGAAAGGTTCTGGTAATAATTCTAAGATTCATTGGAAGAATTGGGGAGGGTGCTGTGGTACTAAGCAAGAAGGGGGATTAGGGTGTAAAGACTTGAGAGTGATATGGCTTGGGCTTTCTCTTTTAAGCTGTGGTTTAATCTTAGGGCTAATGTCAGTCTGTGGGCCAATTTTATGAGGGATAAATATATTGGTGGGAAACATCCTTCCTTGTGTAATTTTTCTAGAGGTCACTCTAAAGTTTGGCATCATATTTGTTCGGTTAAATGGAAAATAGAGTGTTCGTTAGTTTGGGGCCTTGGTAATAGGAACATTTTCTTTTGGCAAGATAGGTGGCTTAATGGTGAATCCATTGATTCTTTACTTAACACTATCTCTATCTCTAAAAAGAAGGTTAGTTATTTCTTTTCTTCTAATGGGTGGGATTTAGAGAAGATGACTGCTACTTTTTCTGGGTAGTATTATCCAACTTATTCTTAAGATCCCCATTAATGGCAATGTGAAAGATGTGTTACTCTACTCGGGTTCTAAAGATGGCTGTTTCAGTATTAAGTATGCCTGGCATTCTTTCAGAATTAAAATTGACACTTCTAAACTTTTTAAAATGATTTGGCATAACACTATCCCCTCTACTGTATCTGATTTTATATGGAGAATTATTCATAGCTTCATTCCTAAATATAAAAATTTGAGAAAGAGAGGTTTCATTATTACCTCTAATTGCCAATGTTGTTTTCATGTTGACAATATGCATCACGTTTTTATGTCTGGTCCTATTGCGGTTAAGGTTTTGACTTTTTATGAGGATTTATTTCATTTGAATTTATATGACGCTTCTTTTTCTATATCTCAATTGCTTGATCATTGGTTTGTGGAGTCCAAAGGACATATTAGAAATGTGATTTCTTCTCTTATTTGTTGGTTCCTTTGGTTGGAAAGAAATGACTCTCATTTTAATGGGGTGGAGATGAATCACTAGAGAATTATTCACAAAATTAAAGATAAGGTCATTGCTCTTTCCTCTGCTAATTTGCTTTCTATAAAGATATTTAGAAATTTTTATTATACCCTTTCTTTTTTTGGTGTTAATGGGGAGTTGGATAAGGCTCAAATTAGATCTATTTGCACGAATTGGTGTAAGCGTAATATTAATTACTTTAAGTTGAATGTGGCTTGGGTTAAAGTTGGTAGTAATTATGGCTATGCTGGTATCAGAAAAAATCATCTTGGTTTATACATTTCTAGCTTTACTGGGCCGGCTTTTGTTGAGGATAGTCACATGACTTCTTTTACGGGTGTTCTGCATGGGTTAAAGCTTTGCAATATTTCTTCTATTCCGAACTTTGTTTTGGAGCCTGATTCATTTTTTGACAGCCTGTTGAGTCTTGATATAGATGATAATAGGAATGGCCCTGATTTATTTTACACCAGGAGAATAATTAAAGATGAGTTGAAGTCTTTTTCTTACTTCTATTCTTTAATTCAGGTGGATGGGAAGGCTGCTGTGCAGGCCTTGGCCTTTTTGGGCACTATGTTTATTATAAGGAGCTTTTTCTGGAGCAATTGCCTGCCTATGTTCAAGGCCTTGTCAAATTAGATCAAATTGGTTTTCCTTATGTTTGTCATTAATTTCGGGTTATTTTGCGGGTGGTTTTGATTTGCTCTGGTTGCTCTGTTCCTCCTTTTCTGTGAGGACTCGTCTTGAGATCCTGTTATCTTTTTCCTTATTTTGTTGGCTTATTCTATATCATGTGTTCTCAGGTTTACTATTATTTTCTATGTGATTTGTATGTGTTGGGCTGTGCTTTATGCTGAGTTTTATTGGTTAGTTTTGCTTCTGGAGCACGGTCGACCCTATTCTGGTGAGGTTGGTGTGTTCCTTATGTTTTGTGGCCTGCAGTTGGTGCGGGGTTGGAGTTGGCATTCCCTGATTAATTTTTTGGTGATGTGGAGGTCTTACTTGGGGAATCTGAATCTGTGCGATGTTGGCTGGGTGTGGAGGATTAAGTTGGGGTATATGGTGGTGTGGAAGAGTTGGCATTCTTTGGTGTATTATTTGGGGGTGTGGAGTTGGCTAGGTGTGGCCGTTTGGAATTGCATTGTTCTTCTATTTGATGGGAGAATGTTTTTCTTTCCCTGGAAGCCGTTTTATTGCTGTCTTAGTATAACTGCTACCATCCTCTCGGATTATTGGTGGTACCGTTGGGTCTTTAGTGCTTTTAATTTTTTCTACTGTTATATTTTCTGCTGGTTTTTTGTGGGCTTTCTGTTGCATGTGCAGGTTTTCTGTGCTGGAAGAAGGGGTTTTTGGATTTTTGCTGGGAAGCAATTCGTAATTGATAGTTCTTCTTTTCTTCCATCTTTTTGGGTGCTCATTCTTAAGCACCATATAATGTACCTAGGTTGTTATGTATTTGTCTGTAGTAAGGACCTCGTTCTGGTAGGTTTTTTTATCTTTATTTTTGTAGCTCTTATGAGCAGTAGTGAGCGCGATGTCCTTTTAAGAACTTCGTATTTTTACCTTTAATTAACGCTTAGGTCCCTCCATGGGTTTTAATTAAAAAAAAAATATCTTTTAATGTATAGACTTTATATTGAACAGAATTTAAAATATCATATATTTAAAGTAATTTTTTTATTTAAAAAATATAAAATTATTATATATTATTTTAAATATTATAATAAATAAATTAATATATAACTAATGTATGTAAGGTTCAAAATCATGATAATTAATGTAAAGCTAGTATTATAATTCATTAATTTATATTTATTTCTAAATAACTTGTAAATTTCCATAAGTTTCATTATGGTCAATTTCAGGAACATTATTTTAAATTAGTTAATTAATTATTTTTTTAGTTTTTTATTTAAAATAGAATTAAATAGAAACCAATAAATTTGAATTGTTAAAATTTAAAGTAATAAATCGTAAATGAATGATTAAGATTGTATTTGGAAAGAAATTCAAACGCCTTTTATAATAGTAGTATATATAGGCATCAACTTTGATTTTTAGTCCCCAGAAATTCTTTCCAATCCATTTAATAAGAAACAAAGTTTTTAAATATAATAAAACTATATTTATATCACTTAATTAAAACAAATGTTAAACTAATTAAAAAATTAACTTTCTATCAAAATATTTAATTTCATTTATAAAAAAAAAACTTTCTAGGAAAATATATCAATAAAAAAATAATCAAATCTTTATTAAAAATTTATCACCTTATTTATTTATTTTTCATATTTTAGGACTAATTTCAGGTCATAAGAAAAATATTTTTGTACAAATCCTCCATTTGATATATAAATGGAAACTAATTTTGTGTAGGGTAATAATCGAGCAAAATCTTATTTCAAAAATCATTGAAAGATAATAAGTTTTGGCTATGAAGAAAGCTATTAGAAGTGGACAGAGAGTGATCACACAGATTAAGTCTCATTGTTCATGGTATGCTTCGAAGAGGAATGTGGATAATAAATGAGCTAAATCTTACGTACAAAACATGAAATGATAATAAACTTTATAAGTTGAATTGGATAAATACAAGATATTTTTAAGTTTTTTATTTAAACATGAAATTAGATAACAACATACAAACTTTTTGAATTTGCACCCGATATTATATCATATAATCATTAAAAACTTGTACAAGAAAATGCATAGTAATCATGCTTGAACTAGCAATCAAGAGATGTGCATTCAGAAATGCAACCAAAAGACATACAAGAACTAAAAAAATTATTTATATGCTTATATAAATAGTATAAATGTTAATGGTATATAGTATTAAAAAAATGCATGCCGAGTTGGTGGCATGGAAAATAATATATAAAATAGGAAACCTTTTTTTAGGGTTGAAGACTTGGTTTTTTTGTAAAAAAATTGCAATGCCGAGTTGTTTCCACACATTTTAGGTGTGGAAAATAGAAGATTAGTTACAGCGATATTTTTATATAGTTGCATGCCATTCATCATCTATCATTATCATCTCTATCATCAAAAGCCATTTAAAATATTACCATTGCATGTTATGTATAAGTCTCCACTAGGGTGTCATATGGTATATTTGCCTTCACCTTTACATGTCCTCTAACATAGGGTACATCTCCCTCTTCCTCTCCAAATATTCCAGCTGGCTTTAATAATCCATTGCCGTAGTCCAACTATTGTTGGAAAATAATCAAAATTCTCTTTAGAAAGGTAAGCATGAATTAAAAGAAACAACACTTCTTGGTGATTACTATAAAATCAAACAACTCATTTATTTTCACCTTATAACTGATATCCAAGGTGGTTGTAAAATTACGAAGTCAATCCATCTAAGTTAAGATTTGATGTATGGGGATCAATCCTAAGCTTTAGGGAATGAAGAAACATAGCTAGTTAAGACCTTCAAAATTTTCATCTCAACCAGTTATATCATGTTGTATCGGTAATAGTTATATATATGGGAATAATGTAGGGCTAATTTTGTTAAATATTTATAGTTTTAAAATACCATATTTCAAGCAAAGGCACGTTATTTGTGTTATCAACACCTTACTATTTTTACTGCTGTAAAGAGAGACTTATGAATGTTGTGTGCTAAATGAGTATATTGCTTCATTTGGGATGGCTTTCTTACTTCTTGAAGCAGCTTTCTTATACAAAAATTTTATTTTTTTAACTAAAAAGTTGCTTTAAGAAGTAGTAAGAATGTCGCCTCAATTAAAACATATATGTGATTTAAAAATTTGTTTCAATATGCAAGGGCAAATGTATAATTTTGGTAAGGATTTTTTATGACACACAATTTTTATGCTATATATAACCAATTTATTTTCTTGGTTCTGATTATAGAAACTAAGGTTTTCGATGAGGACGAGTCTCAAAAAACTTAGATCTAGTTTAAGACTAGCGCCACCGTGTATGAATAGTAAGAATTACACAAATCTTTTATCAAATTTCAATGGTTTGAACTAATCTTAATAATTTTTTTATAAAACCATTTGAAATAAACTTTTTAGTTATTCAATGATAATTTCCTAATATAAAATATTATAATGTGGAATCCTTTTATTCTTGCCCCATAAATATAACATGGGGATCTTCTGGGCTTTTCTTTGCATGCAAAGTGTGTGCAAGGTGGTGGAGACGATGGTGTCGCTTTAGCTCCATAAGCGGCTGACCACGAGTTTACTTAACTTCAAGAGGCTATCCCTTAATGATATCAAGATTGACATTCCTAGAATTCCAAAGAAGAACAAATTGATTGATTGCATGGCTACATCTGATGTCAAGAATAAGTGGGAGAAAAGCTCTTGGGGAAGGAAATTTATTGTATAAAAGAAGAGAGCTGGACTTAATAATTTTGATAGATTTAAGGGTATGTTTGCTAAGATCAAGAGAAGACATTCTATCCAACATGAGCTTACGAAACTATAGAAGAATGCTTCAAAGTGAGGTCTTTATGAATTTAGGGTTAATGGTTGTTTGTTTTCGGAAAGTGCTTGTTGTCATGTTCTTGAATTTCCATTATTTTACTAATAGAACAAATGTAGTTTGGTGAAAGTTTTTAACACTGTGAATTCTTAAACTTTGATATGAGCACTTTCTTTTAAAAGAAATGGTGATAGTCTGGCTCGACCCTAATGAGGTAAGAAATATATCCATTACAAACTCTCCACAAAACATTAGGAAGTTGGTAAATGATGGTTTTATTATTAAGAAACCTAAGAAGATTAACTCAAGATCACATGCTAGATGCACGGCAAAAGAAAAGAGGATGGGACGCCATTCTGGATATGGTAAGCACATGGGTACTAGGGAGGCTAGGTTGCCCATGAAGGTTCTATGGATGCGGAGGATGAGAGTTTTGAGATGTTTTCTTAGGAAATATCGAGAAGCTAAGAAAATGGATAAGCACATGTGCCATGATATGAATATAAAGGTGAAAGGTAATGTTTTCAAGAACAAGAGAGTGTTAAGGGAGAGTATCAACAAGTCTACGGGAGAAAAGGCAAGAGAAAAGATATTTTTTGACCAATTTGAATCCAAGAGGGCCAAGAGCAAGGTGAGCAGGGAGAGCAAGATTTTTAGAAATGAGGAACGTCTGGCTCAGATGCTTAGGGCCCTGGAGAAAAAGAACCACCTACAGTAGCAGCTATAGCAGAATTGTCTGACTCTCTCCCCAAGAAGAGAAAGAAGCGAAGCTAAGCATTAACACGGTACTTGTGAGATGATATTCTAAAAGATGGAAAACAAATATTTTGAGAATTGGTAGTTCCAAATAGTCTAGATTATGTGAAAGATATTTTTGATATTTTCCCCATCCTTTGACAAACCTTTAAAAAAACATGGAGTTTTGGTACAAAGCAAAGTCTAATAATCTTTTTCGACTTATTTCTCTATCTTCATTGCGAACTCACATCTCAAACACATCATTCATAAAAATAGGCGCTCAAACTTTGTGCTCATGTCTCAGTAATAAGACCATTTATCATAGTTTTCTAATCTATCTTGAGGTGTGAAATTTGGTTCCTTTAATGATTGAGAGGAATTACTAAAATAATAGTTATTTATATATACTTCAAATTAGTGAAAGGAAAAAAAAATTCAATATTACAACACATAATTTACTTTGAATTCACATAAAATAAATAAATATTTTTGAGATAGATTTTAAAATGTCAAAATATTTTCAAATATATTTTTTAAAGTAAAGAATTTATATTCAACATAATTTAAAAAACTAAATATTGAAAGTAAATTTTTTATTTCAAGTTATTAAAATAATATATGTTAATTTAAATATTTTAATAAATAAATTTATATATAAAAAATGTATAAAAAGTTCAAAATCTTGATAATTAATGTAAAGCTAGTATTATAATTCATCCATTTATACTTATTTCTTAATATCTTAATAAGTTTCATGACGGACATTTCGAGGAAATTAATTTTAAATTAATTAATTAATTATTTAAATTATTTTTATTTAAATTGAATTAAATTGAAATTAATAAATTTGAATTGTTGAAATTTAAAGTAATAAAACTTAAATGAATGACTAAGATTGTACTTGGAAAGAAACTCAAACAACTTTCATAATAGTAATATAGATCGTCATCAACTTTATATTTTAGTCACCAGAAATTCTTTCCAATCCATTTAATTAAGAAATAAAATAATTAAATATATTAAAATATAATTTATAATACTTAATTAAAAAATTAAACTAATTAAATAATAAACAATTTTAAAGGATCAAACTGGATCACAAAATCTTCAGATTTATTTTAAAATAATATAAAAGATATAATTACGACGTATCTAAAAAAAATATTGGTTATAATATTTTGAAATAATTAATTTCAATTATAAAAAAAATTCTTTCAAGATATATGCATATCCTAATAAAAAATTATCAACTTAGTTATTAATTTTTCATATTTTAGGACTAATTTCATACCAAATTTTGTATTGTAAAAATTAAAATAAAGAGAGGGCAAAAATACAACCTATTCACCCATAATTTATCTTATTTCGATTTTCTCAATTATTCATCCTTATGTTTACATATCTTTGTTTAGAAAAAATAAGAAAGCAACTTCAAATTTCTTAAAGTTTGTAGTGTAACTATATATGAAAGAAAGTGTTTTATTTTCCTTTCTTCTATATTTATATCTACAGAATTTCATTGCTCTGCTAGGGTTTTCGCTATGCCAATATTTCTGATCCTGTTTCGTTGTTTTTTCCTCCAATTTTTTCTTTGATTTGGTTTCTCTTTTGTTTGCCCTTTCCAATTTCCTCTCATGGTCTCAGTTTTTTCTTTTGGTTGATATCTCACTGTGGTGTGTGTTCCATGGGGAATCAAACCCTTAAACATTTGGATTCAGGAATCCTTCCGAGTCTTTTAGGGAAGCCTTGGCTGGCGATTCTTTGTTGCAAGCTTTTCCCATTTTAGTTCATTCCAAGCATAAAGGTTTACCATCCCCTTGGATTTCATAAGAAGAGATCCTTGCGTTAGTTGTGTCGTTTTAATACACTATTGTCAGTAAAGTTTTTTGTTAGGCATCTTGGGTTATATAATATTAGGAAGTTCTTTTTTGGGCTAAAATTATTCGTTGATTTCTCTGATTCTTTGTTTGATCCTAGACATGTGCTCTTCAAACTCTCAAATGATTTGGATTATAGCAAGATATTTGCTAGAAGACTTTATTGTGTCAATAATTTTTTTTTATGAAATTGATTAAGTGGTCTCCTCTATTTGACATCTCGTTTGAATCCCATATTGTCCATATTTGGATATCTATTCAAGATTTGCACCGACATATATTTACTCATCACCTTTTCTATCATTTGGGTTTATTGTTCGATCGCCCTTTACAAACATATAATTCCACTAGTTCAGGATCCCTTCCTTCTATGTCACGTATCATAGTTGAGTTTGATATCACAAAATAATATCCTGGTTCTATTTGGGTAGGATTTAAGAAGTATGGTTTGATTTAAAAGGTTATCATGAGTGATTTCCAAAGTTTTTGTGATCACCATAGAGCTTTGGGTCATAGTAAAATGGAATGTTTTTACCTTCATCCTCACTTGAGGAAAAGGAACACTTACAAACCGGCTAATTCTAATATTTATGCTTTGCAGGATATTCTTCCACCACCGAATACTGATGTTGGAGTTCCTCTTTTTGTTTCTCCTACTATTCTGCAAGATAGCTTGCCTGACATCTCTAAGGTTCCAACTCCTGTTGTATATAATGAAGTTCAACTCATTTCCGCAAACAGTAATCTTCAGCAACCTTCTTCTCCACTGGCTGAGGCAATGGTAAAGTTGAATTTTGGTAATGAGACCAAACATCTTATTTATTATATCTTATACACCCATTTTATGTGAGGAATCTTCCAAAGAAAATTCTGATGGTGTTAACCTCTTGGTTGCTTTGCCAGCTTTTTTTGATACTAAAATTAACAAATTAAATCATGTCGGGGATGCTAATTTATGAATATGATCATGTGTATGAAGCTATGTTGTTAAACCCTTATCATAACCCTACTAATCGTGGTGCTGATAATGAGCTATTTCATAAAATTGATATTTCCAATGAAATGGGTGAATAATCTAATGACGAGCCTATTTTTGATAGATCAAATTCTAATTGGGAAGAAGGGGATACATTCAGATGTGGATGTTCATTCAAAACTAAAAATAGTTATAAATTTAAAGCTAGACATAGTTCTTTTGATGACTTTGAAATAACCTTGGATAAGAAAAAGAGAAGAAATGAAAATAAAAACTGGTACGACCCGTTGGTTTTTATGGGGGATGTTTGGGATGTGATTCGTGGTAAATTTCATGTTTTGTAGGAAGATGTTATTTTGGATGTTGTTCATGTTGATAATGAGGGATTTATTTCTATCTCTGGAAAAAATAAAAAAAAAATCTAAAGGTAAAAAGGTGGTGTAGAATTTTAACCATATTATTACTAACTTTACTCATAAAACTAAATGACCTTTCGAGGTTGTGATCTATTTGTCAGTCGTGGTAGTTATTTTTTCTTTAGTGTCTGTGGTTGGGTTCTCTATTTCTTTCCTTTTGGGTTTGGTTCATGGGCTTGCCGTTCGTATTGAGTTTTCTTGGGTTTTGTTTTGGTGTTATGTGGTTTTTCCTTTTCATGTTATTGGGTCTAGATTAGATTGGATTTGGTGGTCGTTCTGAGGTTGTGGCTTTGTGGTTATGTCCTAGTTTTGTTATTTGTTATGGGGTGTTGATTGTTGGTGGGGTAGATTCTATTGCCTTGCAGGTATGCTGAATGTTGGGTTCTACATCTATCTCTTTTTGCTCTATTTGTTTGGGCTCCTTGTCAGGTATTTGTTGTGGCATTTGTTAGTTTTTGATGTTTGGTTCTTTCTATTTTGCATTCTTATTGCATCTATTAGTCAACTCTTGGTTGTATCTTGGGTTAATTGTTGTTTTATTATCCTTGTCGGCTTCTATGATGTTATCACTTAGTTTTTTTTTTTTTTTGCTTCCCTTGGCTTTCCTAACTACATAGGATAATTTGCTCATCAAGTTTTCTTTTATTTTTTGGATGTATTTAGTTTTTGGTTGTAGAGAGCATTGATCCTTTAAGGACATATAATCTTTTTCTGATTTAACATGCAGGCACCTCTAAGCATTTTATTCAAAAAAAAAAAAAAAGCTTCTATGAAACAACACATATCTATATAATAATTAGAATATTATGTTGAATAGAAAGAAGCGTGTTGCCAATGATTAATTTGGTAGGTAGATAGGCTTTACAAACAATCTATTTTTGATTCATTATATTTTATTCGACTTTAATGATGCACGCACATACAAATGACATATTTAAGGAAATAAAAGGGGGGCATTGACTTGTATCACATTCAATATCAATATTTGTAAATCATATTATTAGCGACAAAGATGTGTATGCATACATCTCTTATTAGAGTTATTTATTATTACTTATATTTAAATAATAATCATAATGCAAAAATAAAATAATAACAAAATAAAATTATCAATTTTCTAAAATATAAAAGAGCGAGAAAACTATTTCAACCTAAGCCCAAGCTCGGATGTAATACTACTTCGAGGGACGCTGGATAGGCCCCGCCATAGTATGAAACCCTTCTATGACTTCATCATAAATGCAGTAGTGGAAATCTGACCACCGTCATTGTTCTAATATTGCAACACACTCCTTGAAAACCACTGGCATCGCCGTTGCATCGTCCCTTTGACACGAAGACAGCACTCTCTCTGACATATTCTGCACCATCGCCATCTCAGCTTCCAGCATGTAAGGCTCCTCCATGAACATAGGGCGGTGTGTTTCTCTCTTCCTTTGGTCATCCTATGCCCGGCTTTTGATACTCAAAGGAGAGGATGAGAAAGTCCCTCTCCTTTGTAGTTGCTGAAAATCTGACAATCCATCTATGAGCTTCGTACAATGGATCTCTGACAAGAATGTCATTGTTTCTAGCAAAGAAGATGATGGGGGGGAAATAAAGCAACAAGGGGTGCTCAGTTCAATTAGATGGAGGTATAAAGCACTTGCACCTGGTGTTGGGATTCTTGGCTATATATAAATGGGCAATTTTTTGTTGGGGTAGAAGACCGGGTTTACGGCAAAGCAAGGTGCATCGTATTGATAATGTATGCACATGTGATGAATTTGCATGTGATAAACAGAGATTTTGGTGTTCTTCTTTAAAATTTTTATTTATAATTTAAATAAAAAATATAAATTTTGAAGTGAAAAATATAAGCTAAAATATTATTATGTGTATTAAATAAAAATATTTAAATTTAATTTGCATGCACGAAGTACACGTGAAGTACGTATTGATGGTATTACGTATATAGAATGCACAAATTTTTAATGGGGTGGAAGACCCGATTTATGGTGCAGAGAGGCACATACATTAGAGAAATTATTATGTGCCTAGTCTGGGCTAGCTTGCGTCTGGACTCCACCATATACATAGTGTGTATAATTTGTACACGTATTACATGTAAATTATGCATAGTGTACAATGACGTGACCTGTTCTGATTGGAGTCTGATGATGATCGTACTCCGCATGTAATAATTTCTCCATAAATCATCTACTTATGACTTATTTTTTAAGTTTACTTTTATCTTTCTTAACAATACATCTACTCTACTAATAGAGCCAAGGGTAGGATAAGTTTTATGTGATAATCATCTAAGACAACTCTCTCTAATCTTACCTAGCTATCACGTTTTTGTTTAAAAAAAGAACAATGATTCAAATGTTATTTTTTTTATTAACAGTTCTTTGGAAAAATAATTTAATTGAATTTTCATTAACATTTTTTATTAGTTAATAAAAAGAAAAATTCTAAAAATTTAAATTTAAAATATTATTCGTTCATGAATTTATTATTAATGTATCATTATATATATATACAAAATTAAGAGTTAATCCTAATTTTGAATAATAAATTTTGAAAATTTGATCGGAACTTATCATTTAGACTTGTATTATATATATAATCTAGATTAAACTTATATATATCCAATGAATAATTTTGAAAAAAAAAATAATTTTAGAATTAAAGTATCGTTTATAAATACCTTTTTATTTCATTTAGTTTGGTAAGAATTCATCTATTTCCATAATTTCTATCATATTTTAATTTTAGTTGTTTCTTTTGACTTTGCAATATGGTTTTACGCTGTTGGATGATATCCCCAAATTTTAAAAATAATGTTATTTCTGTGTTGCTTGGTTTGAAGGATTTTAGTAGGATTTCACCACGATCCAGCTACCACAATCAAATGTCGCTATGAACTACTGACCACCACAATTGGCCACCATCATCGGACTTTACATTAAGTTTATTTTACTAAAGTAGTCATCAACTTCAGTTTTTTTTCTCCAGAAAATCTTTCCAATCAATTAATTATCTCCTTATGCTTTTCTCAGTTATTCATTCCAATGTCTACATATGTTTGTTGAGAGAAAACAAGAAAGCAACTTCAAATTATTCAAAATTTGTACTGTAATTACATATTAGTAGTCATCAACTTCAGCTTTTTATCACCATAAAGATGTTATATATATATATATATATATATATATATATATATATATATATATATATATACATACACTGTCTGGCCAATGTGGTACAAACATAAGTTGAATCCAATTAGGATCTAGTCTAAACCCATGCTCTTATAGAATGCTACTTCGATGGTCATTGAATGCGCTCCAATGTGGTACAAAATCCCATTGTGATCTCAACATATGGGCAACAAGGAAAATCCATTGTCTGTCAAACATAGGATGTACTTCTTATGTACTTCTTACAAACCTCCAACCTCACTAGCTACCACATCGATCATTTCCAATGAAGTCACTTTCTTCATCGCTTTTATCGCTAGTGACTTTCTCTTGTCAAACATAGGATACATCTCCCTCATCCTCAGCATAAATTCCAGCTAGCTCTCATAACTAACAAGAAAAAATGGATTGGCATAATAAAGATATTATTGTATAGAAACTCCATTTGATATAAAAATGACAACTAATTTTGTGTAGGGAAATAGATGAGCCAAATCTTAGTTTAAAAACCTATGATTGCAAATAAAAGTGGCCAGATTACTAACATATATCATCTTGTCTATGATAAGCTTCGAAGAAAAATATGGATAGTAAATGAGCCAAATCACACCATCCAATGCAAGGAAATGATACTAAACATTATAGGCTAGATTGGGTAAATACAAGAAATTTTTCAAATTTTTAATTTATACAAGATATTAGATAAAGACATACAAACTAATTCAATTTTTCATCCAACATAATATAAGATAATAATAAAAATCTTGTACAAGAAACTGCATAGTAATCACGCTCGAACTAGCTATCGAGAGATTTGCATTCAGAAATGCAACCTAAAGACAAAAAAAAAAAAAAAAAAAAAAAAAATTTATATTTTAAAATAAATAGTGTAAATGTAATTGGTACATAATATCAAAAAAAAGTATCAATTCCATTAAATGATAAAATTAAATTTATTTTCATGCATTGAGTGCACATGCGTGGCATAAAATATATAAAATAGGCACATTTTTTGTTTGGTTGAAGACTTGGTATTTAGCATAAAAAATCTAAGGTCGTTTTGTATCCACACAATTTAGGTGTTGTAAAACGAAGGATTTGTTAATGTTATATGTATATATAGCAAGCTATATGTATATATAGCAAGCATGCAATTCATTGTCTATAATAATCATCTCTAACATCAAAAGCAATCTCAAGTTGTGTAAGCTACCTCTATATCTTCCTCCGTCTTTACATGTCCTAGGTGCTTGCCGTGGACGATCTCTTCGGTGGAGTATAAATTCCTAAAATCCGACCTTTCTTCGGTTCCTAGTTTTTGAGCCATCTCTCTTCGCTCTCTGTGGCTTCCGGAACTAGCCCAAATTTAATCCGATAGGCTTTTCCTTCATTCGTTCAACATGGGGAAAACACGTGGTATGGGAGCTGGCCGAAAACTGAAGACCCATAGAAGAAACTAGAGGTGGGCAGACAAATCATACAAGATAAGTCAGCTTGGAAATGAATGGAAGAAGCCGTCTGCCGGATCTTCTCATGCAAAGGGCATTGTGTTAGAAAAAATTGGCATTGAAGCAAAACAGCCCAACTCTGCTATCAGAAAATGCGCTAGGGTTCAATTGATCAAGAATTAGAAAAAGATTGCAGCCTTTGTTCCAAATGATGGTTGTTTGAACTACATCGAGGAAAATGATGAAGTGTTGATTGCTGGATTTGGTCGCAAGGGGCATGCGGTGGGAGATATTCCTGGAGTTCGGTTCAAGGTTGTGAAGGTTGCTGGTGTGTCCCTCCTTGCTCTTTTCAAGGAGAAGAAGGAAAAGCCCAGATCTTAATCTGCTACGGTCTTCATTTATTAGCATCTTTGTGATTGTGTACTTCTATGATCTTAATCTGCTACGGTCTTCATTTAAAAAAAAAATTAATATGCTTGGGATAATGTATAATTTTGTTTTGCATTTTTTATCACACAATTTTTATGCTATATATTACCATTTTTTTGTTGTTGGTGTCCTGTTATAGACACTTTGGTTTACACTGAGAATGAATTTTAAAAAACTTTGATTTGGTTTAAGAAAAACGCCATCGTGTATAAATAATTAGAATTGCACAAATCTTAAAGCAACATTAAATTGTTTGACACTCATCTTAACAAATATTTTTATAGAATAATTTGATATAAACATTTCAATTATTCTATTATATTTCATAATATAAAATACTATAACGTGGAGCCCTAATATTCTTCACCCCATAAATATAACATGGAGTTTTGTTGGGCTTTTTTTTTCATGCACAGCAAGTGTGGATTTTGACGGAGACGGCGGTGTCGCTCAAGCTTTAGAAGCGACTGGATGTGAGCGTACATAAAATAGTATAAATGTTAATGGTATATAATATCAAAATAAATTATCAATTATATTAAATGATAAAATTAAATTTATTTTCAAGCATTAAGAGTTCACACAACAAATATTGATGGCTTGACATAAAATATATAAAATATGTAACATTTTTGTTGGGTTGAAGACTTGGTTTTTAGCAAAAAATTTGCAACGTCCTTTTGTATCCACACAATTTAGGCGTGGTAAAATGGAGGATTTGTTAATGCTATATGCATATATAGCAAGCATCCTATTCATCATCTATAATAATCATCTTTATCATAAAAAGCAATCTCAAATATTACAATCTCAAATTATGGGAAGGAGTACAAGAGATTTATTGTTATCATCGATATCATCGATCAAAATCAGGCTTTAGTTGATGCTCCTGTCATGGTTCGTGGACTAATGAATTTCAAGAGGTTGTCCCTAACTGATATCAAGATTGACCTTCCTAAAATACCCAAGAAGAGTAAATTGATTGCTACCATGGATGCAGCTGATGTCAAGAATAAGTGGGAGAAAAGCTCTCTAGGAAGGAAACTTATTGTGCAATAAAAGAGAGTTGAACTAAATGATTTTGATAGATTCATGGTAATGTTGGCCAAAATCAGGAGAGCACATTCTATCTGACATGAGCTTACAAAACTAAAGAAGAGCGCTTCAGAGTGAGATCCTTGAGAATTTAAAACCCATAAACATTATTCCAGGAAGCCCAATTAATAAAATAATGATTATTTATTTACCCCCTGAAAAATTTATTGAGCATTATCTGCATTCACGGACAAGTATTAGAGGAAGGTTGCAAAGTATGGAAAATAAAAATAGGAATATAATTTAAAACACTATTAATTAGAACCAACCTACAACCAAAAGAAAGGAAATTAGAAGATCAGCTTAAGAGTTTCCTTTTAAACATCGTGAAAATATTTATAAACAGTTGATTTTTTTTTCTCCCCTTAAAAATGGGGGCGCCCAAATATTTAATAGGAAGCATGGTAGAGTAAAAACAAAAAGTCCTTTTGATAACACTAATTCTATAACAATTCACCTACTTACCAGAAATGAAACTACTTTTATCCTTGTTAATGGACAACCAACTCATATTTTGGAACTGAGAATAAAATTGCACTAACATTTTAACAGTATTAATGGAAGCATTCAAAAAAATTATAAAGTTATCCAAAAAATTTAGATGAGAAATAGGTATGCCACTAACAATACAAAAATAAAGAGTTGGATACCTTTTATAAAGCTCCTCAAGGACTCTGGAAAGATATTCCACAGTAATAATAAAATGAGAAGGCGATAAGGGATCTCCTTATCTTAGCCCATGAGCGGATTTAAAAAAAACCATTATTTCTACCATTAATGATCAGAGAAAAGTAACAATTTTCAATACTATTCTTAATAAGCATGATGAAAGATTGACTAAAACAAAAAAAGAGACATCACATTGTAAAAAAATTCCAATTCAAATTATCATATGCTTTTGTAATATCTAGTTTAAAAATGAGATTCCCCCTAGTCTCCTTAGCATTGACATCATGAAAAATCTAAAAGTTCGTTAGGGATGTTAAGCTCTATAGAACTAGCCCAAGCTAAGAACTTCTTAAAAAGTTTTTAAAAAACAGAGATTGGTATTTTTAAAGAATTGGTATTTTTAAAAAATTTCTTTTCACAAAGAACTAAAATCACATACACCAAATTCACACCATAAGAAAAATAAGTGCGGAAGCAAGAAACAAGAACACAGAGATTTATAGTGGTTCGATCACCTCGACCTACGTCCACTCCCTGGAGGCACCCTCCGAGTATTGCACTACAATCATGACTCTCCTTTAGCCCCCACAGCTAGGCGGAGAAGCCTTTATAAAGAACCTCTTTTTGCCACCCCGGCAAGGCAGAGAACCTATCTCCTTTTGCTTCCTCCTGAAACTGGCAAAGAACCACAATCAGATGCTGACTCCTTACCTCTACCGACCCTTCTACGGATGAGAAACTCTAGACGAAGAAGAAGCAGAGCGATCTTTGAAGCAACCCTTGTGAATCCCCTCACAAGCTCCCACTCATAAGATCCTCTCTCTCTCCCTCTCTCTCTTTCTCTCCTCAAGGTCTTCTCAGGTCAAGGCAGCAGCAGAAGATTGTTCAAAATGTTGAACAAGAGCTCTTAAATAGAAGAGCTTCAAAGGAGCTCATCAATTACAAGTTGCCGACAATATCATCCAGGCCAATATGGACATCGTCCTGGCTGATCAGTACAAATCTCAGAAGATCGGCCAGAGCATCGCACTGAATGCAAACTAGACGATTTAAAATTGGCTTGATCATCCAAGTCGATCTCACGATCGTCCCGGCCGATCAGTTCAAATCAGAGGAAATTCATCCAGAGCATCGCCCTGAATTTAAGCTGTCCGATCCAGATCGTCCAGAAGTAACTAAGGTTTTTGAATAGATCGTCCTGGCCGATCCTGAGATCTTCCAGGACAATATGATCGTATCAATCATCCTTAATTAATTCCTTGATTTGTCTGATTAATTAAGGCATAATTGTGAATATCGTCCAGGCCGATCCAAGATCATCCTGGCCGATCACTAAAAATTACAGAATACCTTAATTGTTTATGGCGGTAACTTCTTTCTGTTTTGAGCTTATCGTCCTGGCCGATACACGTATCATCCAGGGTGATCTATTAATGACGGCTACCTTAATTAAGAATCCTTGTTTAGATTTTCTGTTTTGAGCCCGATCGTCCAAGACGATGTAAATATCGTCCTGGCCGATATGAGTAAAAACCAAAATTCTATATCTCTCAAGTGTGTGTGTGTGTAGGGTTACTTAGCATCAGTCTCTTTTAATATTACAAATAGACTTAAGAAGAGAAAAAATAAAGTACAGACTGACGCAACCCTAAACCTATGCAATCTTGAACTAGCTTCGTTTGTTTGTCCGATCTTCGATTCCTGAAAAGTTAGAAGTAACACGCAGTCCAAGAGAATCAATAGTGTTTGTCAATCATCAAAACATAAGTCATGAAAATAGATTTGCAACAAAATCTCTTAAGCCAAGAGAATATTATCAAAAATGCTCCTACCTTTAACAAAGCCCGTTTGATTGTAAGAGATGATTCTAGGTAAAATGTTCCTTAATCTAAAAGCAATGATTTTAGAGACAAGTTTATTAAAGAAAGTACACATACTAATATGTCTAAAATTATTCTAGTTAAAGGTAGAATCTTTTATTAGGAATTAACACAATATTAGTAGAAGAGACAAACTTGGGATAAGGATTTGTAGCAAAAAAAGTTTTCACAACCTCCATCACATCTATCCTAACAAAATCCTAGGTTTTAACAAAAAAATTTAGTAGTGAAGCCATCAGGACCAGCAATAGAGTCCCCATTCATGTCTTTAACAGTCTTCCAAATTTCATCCTTTGTAGGAGATTGAGAAAGCATATGATTATCTTCCTCACTAATAATGCAAGGAATCATATTGGGATTCGTAATAGGGGTAATATAACTATTGTTATTAAAAACTTCTCTAAAATGCTCCACCCTAGATTTAACAATTAAATCGTCCATATCATAAACATGCCCATGATTGTGAACAACTTTGTGGATATAACTCCTAATTCCATTCTTATTGACCAAAGCATGAAAAAATTGGTATTCTTTTCCCCCTCCAAAACAATTTTATTAGAGGTCTTCAGTCTCTAGAAGTTCTCTTCTTGATTTTGCAGCTGAAAAAATGTAACTTTAGCGTTATTAAGATTAGAGAGATTGGCACTTATGGGATTCTCCAAATACATCTTATCCAACTCCAACACCTTATCTTCAGCTTCCTTGATATTAAAAAATATATTCCTAAAAATATTTTTATTCCACCATCTAAGGACCTATTTTAATCTGCTCAACTTGACCCAGAGATGATACATACCCTTAATATTGTTATCAGGAGAGAGTGGCGTGCCAATAATTGTAAACCACAGTTATAAACTCCTTATGAGTTAACCACATCTTTTGAAATCTAAAGGCCGAGGGGACATTAGTTTTATTAGCACATATGGTCAAAAGTAAAGGAACACGATCAGAAAAAGTCCAACTTAAATGTTGAACATGATTCATAGGAAATTCTCTAATCCATACATTATTAAAAAGTATCCTATAAGTCTTTGCAACAAAGAAGTTCTACTCCAAGTAAAGGCACCACAAGTAAAACCAATATGTGGCTAGGCAAACGACTCAATTTTGGCAGAATTTTGGGCGAAAGTAAATTCGTCACAAATTCCGGCGGATATTCGAGCGGATTTCTGATGGAAAATTTTTGATGAATTTCCGACATATTTTTTGTCAAGATTTTCGATGGATTTTTTCCGTCGAAAATTTCCGTCGGATTTCTAACGGAAATTAAAATTTTAAGTTATATTTTAAAAAATAACTTAAATTATTGAATTTAATATCTTAAATTATAATAAAATAAAATAAATTAATTTATAATTTAATTATTTAATAACAAAAAATTAAATGATTTAAATTAAAACTTAAATTATATTAAATTTTATAATTCATTAATTTGTTAAATGAAGTTAAATAATTTAATAATTTATTATTAAATTAAATTAACTAATTTAATAATTCTTTGTTAAATTAAATTATATTTATTTTTATCTTTAGAAAAAAATTACTTTTAAAATAATTTTTACTTTTAATATTTCTAAGTTATACCTTAAATATGATAAAGTAGCAAGATTTAGCTGTCTTAATTTAATGGCCAGATGGTAGAAAGGGCGGAATGTTTGCCTTGTAATTAATTAGTTTTAATTTTAATATAAATATTATTTTGCTGTTAGATTAATTAGTTTTTCTTTATACTTTAAATATAAAAAAGCATGTTTTTAAGCAGCTTCTCATCTTTGGCCAGGTTGGGGCGGGATTGTCATCAAGTGGCATGGGTCTGAACACCACTGCAGGCCACCTGCAATGCGCGTTGCCTAGGCAAGCCAGTCAGGTTGTTGGTGGGCGCTGCGACGTAGCTTGGATGGGCAATTCGGTTTAGCTATAGGTGGGTGGGCTTGGGGTGTATCACGTGGGCTTGCTTGGTGGTACTGTTCGGGTTAACTAGAGGGCGGGCTATGGTCGGGCGGGCTTCGCAGGTTGACAACTTTTTTATTTTTTTTCTTATTTTCTAGCACTAAAATATTTAGTCAGAAATATTCCTGACTAATTATAGAGCCCCCCCCCCCCCCCAAAAAAAAAAAAAAAAATTCCCTCACATACTAAATAAGGGCTTTAGTCAATGAAACTTTTAGTAAAAGTTAGAGCCCTAGTAGAACGAGATGTATCAAGTAAATGAGCTTTACCATTTTTCTTTTTCTTCTTATTTACTTTAAAGGCTCTTTCCTCATCAATGGTTTTAGAACCACTATGAAAGAGATCCGAAGAAGATGAAGAAATTGGATCCCCTTTATCAATACTATTAACATGATCCATAGAGATAGGGACAGAAGACTTTTTGGGGATAAATTCCCCTTCTTCACATTCCTCCATAATATTCTCCTTTTCATTAGTGTTCACATTAAGCGATAGAGAGGGATTCTCATTATTTTGAAGCATAACATCAATATAGACAAAGAAATTAGGAAGCATATCACCTTCCTCGAGAGGTTTATCTCTAGGAGAGACTTTCTCATGTGAAAAATCATTTCTATCTTGCGGGACATCAATCTTATCCAAATTATTAAAATTATAATTTCCAACCTTCTCATTAGGGGTAGGGGTCTCAACCTGATTCAAAAGAATATGGTTATTAATATTCTCATTGGCAGTATCTATAGCAGTAGAGAAAACCTTCCCCACAGAGGGGTTTGATATTATTTAAGTTTCGGATGTAATTTGAAAAAATCAGAAATAGCATGTCCATGTGGCTTACAATGTGAAAAAAAATGATGGACTTTTCGCTTGTACGGGCAATTTGGGTTAGCTAGAGGTGGGCAGGCTGGCGGTGTGTTGCGTGGGCTTGCTCGGTGGGACTGTTCGGGTTAACTAGAGGGCGGGCGGGCTTCTCAGGTTGACATATTTTTTATTTCTTTCTTATTGTTTGGTGAAAAAATATTCTGTCGAAAATATTTTTCGGCAAAATTGAAATTTTTCATCAAAATTTTGCCACAAATCTTTTCAATGATTAATTTAACACCAGATGGGCTTTTCCAACACACATTATAATGCTGAATTAATTTTCACTGGAAATACTCATTTCTGATGGATTTTAGACATTTTTTCGATGAAAATGAACGCCGAAAAAATAACGTTTTTCCTGTAGTGATGTAAATTACAATCAGAATTCATAGAATTTAAATCTTCCATAGCATTAATATTAGGGGGGGGGGGGGTTACGCCCTATTCTCTCATTAGTGTTAGAAACAATATTGAAATCACCACGAACACACCAAGGACTATTAGAATTAAGAGAAAAATCATATAAATGCCCGAATGGGAAAGCCGACCCAATCTAGTAGAAGCAGAATAAACAAAAGAGTCTATATTTGAAGTTGAAAAAAGAGATTTGTATATGAACAACTTGGGCAAAATCTGTTATAATGTTAATGTTGAAATAACTCTTCCATTTAATCCAAATTTTATAACAATTAGTAAACATCATGTCAAAACCCAAATGAGAAGCAACAAAATAAGTTTTCCAGTAGAAATAAAAGGTTCAAGTAAAACTAGCTGTTGTATAGTATGCATGTTTGATTTAAAAGTTTTGAAAAAGGATTAATTTTTTTTGGGAAAAGGTAGTTAAAATCAAACTCTTTATTACGAATAATACTGCCTTGGGAGGCGATAATATTATTCTCTAATAGGTTCAAATTTTAGAACTTTAAATTTACCCTGATTATTGTATTCGAACTCAGGAATGAACTACATAAGATCTCTAAGGATCAAAATGAAGTTTACTCAAGTGTTTGACTATAATAATCTAGATTAATGATAATTAATTTCATAATTAAAATCCTAATAATATAATGATATATATATTTCCAAGAAAAGAGAATATCTCCTATTATCAATCATTTGGATATGACACTAATGATCATTAAATTTTAACTTCCCAAAGATAATTCATTAAAGATTTAAAAACTTATTTTTGAAAATCTGATATGGGTTTCTAAATCTCCAACTAGCATAAGCCCTCGTAGTTAATTACATCATAGGAAACTAAAATTTCCTACGAGTACTCTCGATTAAAATAGCGGTAAAAATTTTATTTAAGAATTCAAAGATTGATGTCAAAGGAGGTAAAGAGTTCAAATTTTCAATCGGGATTGGTTCAATGTTGAGCACTTATTTTAAGAATCAAAGGAGGAAGGGTAGGAGGTATTTTGAGATTTTCAATTACTACAGAAACACCACAGCCTATCCTAAGTGTTGGGCTTGAATTTGATTGAAAGAGATTTAACTTTGAGTGGTCAATTTTATTAGAAAGTTGGGATTAGATTCCCAAAGGTTGAGGACTTATAGCCTGAGCTTGCCTCAGAACCTAAGTCTAAGGTGGGTACTAAAAATCAGTGGCCCGAACCTAGCTAATGTAATGCAAATCTGGACTTACCGGACCTCAATTAGAGAGCAAGCTAAACATCCAAGGCACTTTAAAATCTTGTATTTGGTCTTTTAATGTTGAGTGGTAGGGTAGTTGTTTACAAAAAGTTTTTTAGAATAGTGCCGACATCTAGAGCAGATCCTAGTTGGCCCTTTAACTTATGTTTTATATTTATTGTCTAAGTAAATGTAATTAAAGATTTATACTCGATTTAATTTGTATCTAATGCGATGCATTCTAATTGACTCAATTAAATGCTTAAATTTGAGATGAAGTAATTTTATTATCAGGCTCAAAAAATAAATTTTATCTTAGTAGAATGCATAGATTCCCCTAGGACAGATCTGCACCCTCGTAGGTTAGGTGGTTTACCAAAACTTGCAGGCGGGGAAGTGCCTAGCAAGTGGAGAGAAAATGTAGAAATTATGAAATGAGAACTCTCGGCGATCTCAGACTTACTTCTTAAAATGTTAGAATTTCTATATTGACTTAAAAATTTTAACTTCAATTAATGTAGAAAAAATTTGACTGGTCCTTATGAGCCTTAGCTTAAGCTCGATATAGTTAACAAAATAACTTGAAATTTTAAACTTAAACTAACATAATGAACAAAAAAGTTAGGGATTTGATTTCATAGTAATTAAAGCAGTTAATTAAAATCTAAATTAACCTAAGTGTCCTAAGATAAGTTTAGGATTTTATCCTTGATTTTCGGATGGATTAAACCGTTTATGGATTTGTTGCACTTGTAGACTGTCCACGCTCCAATTTATAGAAGGAACATCGTCTTAATAACTCCTTGTTCGAGGGCCTCGAGCTTGCTACAGATTGGAGCTTGAGTTCCCCAAAATATCATCACCGACGAGGTTTTAGGGTAGCAGTTCGGTTTGGAATGAATGTGGGGGAGGTTTAGAGCACTGGAGGACTAAGGGTGAGGTTTGGAAGAGCTTGGAATGAGAGAGAGTATTAGAGTTTGAATCAATTACTCTTCTTAGGGTTTTACCGTATTTAACTCATTCCAGTTTGAATGGAGGGCTAAGATGGCTTGGCTAAGCTCTAAGATGTTACCATTTGTCCAGGGGTAGGTGGGAGCAGAGGGAAAGGACGGGTTAAAGACATCCTAGGTATAAAGTTCCCTCTTGTCCTCTCGTGGACACATGGGGCCTTGAGAGCTATTAGACATGGATCCAAGGGTTGGGATGGCCTCTATGAAGGTTCTAGAGAAACTCCTAACAGCTGGATAGGATTAAGGAAGAGTGGATTAAATTTAAATGGTGCTTTGACCAATTTTGACCACTTTAAAACCTTGGTTTGACTGGTCCAATGCCACTTGGACTGGTGAGGTGGCAAGGGGCAGAGTGTATTGAATGCTGGTTGCTGGGCTTGAAGCTAGGGATTGGAACTTGAATGCCATGGGATCAATTCTTTGAATATTTCATGGCCTTTGTGCCATAAGTTGAATGGTTTGACCAGTCAAAGGATCAAACCATGTGAGGTGGCATGGATAAACCTTAATAAGATGGTTTGGAGGGAACTTAAGGCAATCCACTATAGGTTTGAGGGATCAAATCATGGTCATTAAAATTTGACCCAATTTTATTGAGTTGACCAAGTCAAACTCAATGTGATTTGGTCTCACATGCGTTTGGGTGGGTTTGGAGTATCTTTTAAAATATTTTTGAGATCTCAAAGGGTTAGATTTAACTAAGTGGGTTAAAATGACCCATTTTAACTCTTAAGGGCTCATAAGGTCAACCTTGGTTTAATGGGTCAACCAAGTTGACCCAAGGGGTAGGCCCAATCTCAAAAGGTTTGGTTTCATATTTGAAAATTTTCGGAAGTAGTCCTAAACAATTTGGAGGTCATTTGGCTTGAAATTGATTTTTGAACCCTTAAGGGGTATTCTGGTCAAAAAAATCAAAGTGGTCAACCAGGCTTGACCAAGGTCAGGGTTTGAGTCCATTGCACTCCTAAGGGTGATTAGGATGCATTGGAAGAGGTTTTGGGGTTAGATTTGAAAAGGCCAAGTTGAAGTTTGAAGAAAACTTCTAAATTACTCTTAAGAGGCATTTTGGTCATTTTGACCCCTGGTCTACTAGGGTCTGCCAAAATGCAGTTTAATGTTTAGTGAGTCATAGCCAAGGGTTTGGAAGTGATTGGATGGTTTGAAGAAGGCTCCAAGGTCAGGATACAGTAAGTGGCAAGTCTAGTGGCATAGGCTGTAAATATTTGAAGGTTTTACAATCTTTGAATTTTTTTTAAATTTTTATGGTTAGAGGGCTCAGAATGAGCTCAAATTTGGAGGGTTACCTCTAGAGACGTGTCCTATCAGTGTGAAACTGACAGACTCTGAATCAGAGGTTATTTAACTAGGTTTTGAAGTGTTTGAAAAATCTTCGGAAAAGGGTTTCAAGACAAGGCTTTTATCCTTAGATTTTGATTGAGGTGTGAATTAAATTAAGGTCTGGATTGGCTTAAGGTCAAGATTGATTTGAAGTATAGATTAGTTTAAGATTTAGATTAACCAGGAGTTTGGATTGATTTGAATTTGGATTGGTCCTAGAATCTAGAGGGACTTTAGGGCCTAGAATCTAGAAGTTATAGGGTCTGGGTAGATCTTAAAGTCTATAATCTAGAAGGATCCTAGGGTCTGAGGTCTAGAAGAATCTTAAGACCTAGAATAGATCTTATGGACTGAATATAGGAGAATCTTAGAGTTTAGGTTGATCTGGAGGAATCCTAGGGTCTAGAGTAGATCCTGTGGTCGGGATTCTAGGTGGATCCTCGAGTTTAAAGTAGTTTAGAAGCTAGACTAAGCTGGGGTCAGGATTAGTCCAAGTGACCTCATACAAAAATGAGGTCAATAATGCACTCTACATAAATTCCTAACTCTAATTCTATAGTCGCCAACCCCCCCCCCCCCCCCCCCCCCCCCCCCCACCCCAAATGCTCATCACATTCTAAATAAGGGCTTTAATCATTGGAACTTTTAGTAAAGTTTGAGCCCTAGTAGAACGAGATGTATTAAGTAAAGAAGCTTTACCATTTTTTTTGTTTCTTTTATTCACTTTAAAGGCTCTTTCCTCGTCAATGGTTTTAGAACCACTATGAAAGAGATCAGAATAAGATGAAGAAATTTGATCCCCTTTATCAATACTATTAACATGATCTACAGAGATAGGGCCATAAGTATTTTTGGGGATAAATTCCCCTTCTTTACATTCCTCCATAATATTCTCCTTTTCATTAGTGTTCACATTAAGCGATAGAGAGGGATTCTCATTATTTTGAAGCATCGCATCAATATAGACAAAGAAATTAGGAAGCATATCACCTTCTTCGAGAAGTTTATCACTAGGAGAGACTTTCCCAGGAAAAAAGTCATTTTTATCTTGCGAAGCATCCATCTTATTCGAATCGTTAAAGTTATCATTTCCAACCTTCTCATTAGGGGTGGGGATCTCAACCTAATTCAAAAGAATATGGTTTTTAATATTCTCATTGGCAGTATCTGTAGCAGTAGAGAACACCTTCCCCACCGAGGCGTTCGAATTTTTTTTAATTTTCGGATGCAATTTGAAAAAATAAAAAACAACATATCCATGTGTCTTACAGTGTTAACAAAAATCAGGGACTTTTTAATCTCCACTTTTGGTAAGTAACCAAAGGCTTTAGAACCAACCCAAACTTCTTTAGCATGTTTCTTTGTGATATCAACTTTGACTAAAAACCAAGCCATAAAAGGATGGGTTTAAGATGCAGTTGCCTGGTCGGTTTGTAGGGGACAGCCAGAAATAGAACTGAGAGCATGCAAGACTTTAGCATTAAAAAAATGGAGCCTTAGATTAGGAAATGAGATCCAAATAGGCACAATGGGGGATTCTTCTCAAACATCAAAGAAAGGTGTCCATTTTAGAATACACATTTGGAAATTAAGAATAAGGTAATATCTACGAGCCAATGAAAAAAAATCAGAGAGTTTAAGACTACCGAAAAAAGTGTGAATCGAATCGAGGTTTGGCCTACGCAGACCAAATTTACAAACAAGAGTAAATTTAAATGGCGATGCAAGCTTTAGCACTTCTTCATCCGAAAGCAAGACCGTCAGTACACCATCAAAAGTTGATTGAGTTAAAGAGGGAAGCGTATCAACTACCAAGGAACAAGAGAGAACATCCTTAAATAATTGAGACTACGAGGATAAGGCCCCCCATACTATAGGCTAAATAATCCTTTCTTCGTATCTTGTACCTGGGCGGAAAAGCTCCCCCAAGGTGTAGAGGACGAAGCCCCCATTACCCCTTCGAAGGCCTAATAGGGCCAAAAAACAAAAGTGAGAACCAGTGCAGAAAAAGCAAAAAGAAAGCAAGAGATCACCGATGAAAAAGGGCATCGTGGTAAAGAAATTAGAAGAGGAGGAGGGAAACCCTAAAATCGTCTGAGGCGGCGCTTAGGGAGAAACGACAGGAAAAATGAAATGTGATTCCTTCTTTAATGATTGAGAAGAATTAATAAAAATAGGTATTTGTATATACGATGAATTTGTGAAAGAAAAAGAAAACTTTAATCTTACAACACATATTTACATTGAACTCGCATAAAATAAATATATATTTTGAGATAGATTTAAAATTGTCAAAATATTTTAAAATATAACTTTTAATGTATCATAAAAGAAACTTATTGTAAAGTTTAATTTAGGATGATAGACCAAGACTATACCATTCACAACACAAGCAAGTTTAGAAAGAGGAACCTTCCGGGTGATTTTGAAGCGATTCTAGAGTTTGGGCTTGGCGCTCGGCTGCCGGCGATCTTCTTACTGATTTGGTGATATTCTTCCCTGTTTCTCCTGCGAGTGTTTCTTTCCTTCTTTTGGGTTGTTCTTTCCTTTTTTCTCGGCTATTTTCTTTTTCGTGTTATGGTGTGTTTTCTTTGGCAGCTTGTGGCTTCCTTATTTCGATTTGCTTTTCTTTGGGTTTGTTCATCCTTTTCTTGGTTTCTCTGAAGTCTGGTTTTGTTGGCCTTTGGGTTTAGTTTTTGGGGGGGATAACGACCCTGCATCATCTATCCCTTCAGTAGCTTTTGTCCCGAATGGTTGATCTCAATCTTTCAAAGAGGCTCTTACTGGTTCAGGTGGTTCTCACTCTACCCTGAAATTTGTTCAGTCATCCTTTAAAGGATGTCTCACACTTATGTTAGAAGATTTGGTTGTTGCTCAACTTGCAGCTCCTTTTGATTTTACCCTTGTGCGTAAGTTTGTTCTGAAGCGACCTAATATTGATGTTATCCAGAAATTGTTTTTATAATGTTAAGATTTCTAGATCTTTTCATGTTGGTTTACTAGATCCCAGGCAAGTGTCTATTCAATTGCATAATGATTTGGATTATAGCCAGATTTTTTCTAGGCGCTCTTACTATATTCAGTCTTGCCAAATGTGTCTTCTTAAATGGACTCCTGAATTAGATGTTCATCATGAATCTTCGATTGTTCCTGTTTGGGTGCCTTTTCCTAACCTTAGGCTGTATTTTTTCAACTCTCAAATCATTTTTGGCCTGGCCTCTATCCTTGGCCGACCTTTGCAAACGACCAAGCTACGTCTTAGGTTTATCATCTGTCCGTGGCTACGATTTTGGTTGAGGTAAATATATCTAAAAGTACCCTAATGAGATTTGGCTTGGGTCTGAAGCCAATGTTTATTTTCAAAATGCTGAATTTGAAAATTTTCTCAATTTTTGTTCCCATTGTAAGATGCACGGTCATAGTCTGAGTGAATGTTTTAAATTGCATCCCCACCTTAAGAAAAATAAGTTGTCAGGCCTACTAAAATGCAGGAGGGCAACACGGAAGCTGATAGTGCTGCTAATTTTGTGAAAGGTAATGGTAATTCGTCTCATGCTAAGGACATTATGGATCAGTGTTATTCAGGCTGTTCCTTTGTCTTCCAGTAATGAACTTATTGTGAATCTTATTTGTGATGTGGGAGAAGGAAAAATTTTTCATAATGAGGTCATTAAAGTGGCTGACCATTCATCATCTGCTACTGTTTATGAATCCTTACAAAATGTTACTCATGTTGTTGTGTTGGAGGATAGTAATACTATTGATGTTAATAATAACATTACTATTGAGAATGATCAAGTTTTTTTTGTTCAAGGGGAGGAGTTTCCATTGGTGGTGACTTCTCATATAGCTCATATTGTTAGTGGAACAAACTTGTGCAATGACAGTGTGGAAACTTTGTTGGAGGAGGAGGCGGTTCCTTTTCACGTTAAGCAATCCTTGGCAATAACCGAGAAAGGGATTTTATTTTTGGAGGAGGAGGCGGGGCCTCCTTAGGGTAAGGCCCTTTCCGAGAAAGGTAACTATTCTTTTGAAGGTAATGAGAGGTTTTTAACTTCTTTAGAAGATGGTGTTTTCTTTGTTGAAGGTGAACGGCCTTTTCCTAAGGGACCTTCAAGTATCTTAAATGATAAAACTATTCTTTTATCTGATTTATATCACTGTGATGCTTATACTGATACGGAAATAGACATTTTGGCTAAGTGCTATGCTAGAGAAGACAATGACCTTAGTTTTTTTAAGGGTCATAGTAAACGTGGTAGGAAACACAGAAATGTTATTTTACAATCATCTAGAAGTACCCGATTGCATAGTTCTCAATAATTATGTTTTTTATGTTTAACGCCATTATTTGGAATGTGCGGGGTATTGGCTGCCCCTCCTTTAAACTTAGGGTTAAAAACTTAAGTCGTATTCATAACATTGCCATCCTTGTTTTACTTGAACCTCTTATTTCTGTGGATAAATTATCTAAAACTGCTAGGTCTTTGGGTTTTAATAATGCTAAGTCTAATATTGCTAGTAAAATTTGGATTTTTTTGAAATATTTTGTTAGAATAGATTTTATTGGTTATTTCAATCAAGTTTACATTGTAATATTGAAAGTTCTAATGTGCAATGTTGTGCTTCCTTTATTTATGCTGCTTCTTCTCGTTATATTAGGAGGGCTTTATGGGAGTAAATCTTGCATTTTAATAATGTTTGTAATATTCCTTGGCTTGTTGGATGTAACTTTAATATGACTACTAGCCCGGATGAACGTATAGGGGGGTCTCTTCCTATATATCAGACTTTAGAGGAATTTAATGATATGATTATGGCTTGTAGTCTCATTGATATTGAGTTTTATGGTAACAAGTTTACTTGGCATTGTGGGCATTTGTGGCAGAGGTTGGATAGGGTTCTTTTTAATAATTCTTGGTTGAACACTTTTTATTAGACCAAGGTTGAACATTTGAGTCGTACTCTCTCGGATCATTCCCCTTTGCTTATTAACATTAAGAATAATCCTAAAAGGTTCCCTAGTCAGTTTAGATTCCAGAATATGTGGTTTAATTGTGATTCTTTTCTTGAGGTTGTTCAGGTGAATTGGAATGCTCCTATTTATCCTAATAATTCTATTTCTGGCATAAAAAGATTATGGCTCAAGTTGAGAAGACTTAAGTTTCTTTTAAATTGGTGGAATCATAATGTTTTTAAAGATTTGTTTAACAACACTTTACTTGCTGAAAATAAAATTAACTCCATTGAGGATCTTTGTCAGTCGGATTCCTATGAGGTTAATCTGTGTATTCTTAATGAGGCTAAAGTGAAGTTGTCTAAGCTTCAGGTTGAGGAAGAAACTTTTTGGAAACAAAAAGTGTCCGCCAAGCATTTAGTGGAAGGTTACAATAGCACTAAATATTTTCATGCTTTGGTTAATAAGAAATGGACTATTAACAATATTCATAAAATCTCCCACGAGGATGGCTGTACTACTGAGGATGGAGATGAGATTGCTTGCTTGGCTGTTAATTTTTTCATAAGCACCTTAATAAGTCTTTTATTCCGGTTTCTTGTGTTGGCCCTTCTTTTATTCTGGATGTTATCTCTCTAGAGGAGATTGCCTCTTTATCTATGTTTCCTCTTTTTGAGGAGTTAAAGATATCATATTTAATATGAATGCTGATTCTGTTGCTGGGCCGGATGGTTTTACCACTAAGTTCTTCCAAAAAACTTGGACTATTATTTCTAATGATGTTTTCTCTACTGTCACAGATTTTTTTAATGGCTCTCCTATTCCTAAGTTCTTTACGTCTACTTCTATTGTTTTAATTCCTAAGAACACTGCTGTTAATTCGTGGAATGATTTTAGACCCATTAGTTTGTGTACCTTGTTTTATAAACTTATATCTAAACTTTTGATGAGCAGGTTATCTATTTTTCTGCCTAAAATTATATCTGCTTATCAAATGGGCTTTGTTAAAGGTTGAGCAATTGTTGACAATATCCTTTTAGCTCCGGATTTCTATCAGGATTAGGATATTAAGGTGAGAGGTGGTAACATGATCATGAAATTGGATATTGCTAAAGCCTATGATAATATTAATTGGAGTTTTATTTATAAGATGTTGAGTCTTTTTGGTTTTGATTTGAAATTCATAAATCTCATAAAATCTTGTATTGAAAGTCCTTTTTTCTCTATTATTGGGAATAATAAAACTCATGGCTATTTTCAAGCTTCTCATGGTCTGAGGAAAGCTTGAAAAACTTATGGATATTTTCAAGATTTTCTAAGAATGTTGTTCCTAATCGGATTTCGGATATTAGGAATCTTTCTAGCTTTTCTCAATGTGCCTTACCTCTAAAATATTTGGGTATTCCTCTTTTTAAGGGCAGAAAGAGAGCTTTCCTGTTTGATGATTTAATTTATATGGTTAAAAATAGATTGTTTTCTTGGAATTCTATTTTTTAAAGTTTTGGTGGGCATCTCACTCTTATTAAAAGTGTGTTATGTTCTATACCGGTCTATAGTTTTCAAACTCTACTTCCTACTATGCATGTTTGTCTTAGAATTGAGAGAAGTTTGAATAAATTTTTTTGGAAAGGTTCTGGTATTAATTCTATGATTCACTGGAAGAATTGGGGAGAGTGCTGTGGTAGTAAGCAAGAAGGGGGATTAGGGTGTAAAGACATGAGTGATATGGATTAGGCTTTCTCTTTTAAGCTGTGGATTAATTTTAGGGTTAATGTTAGTCTGTGGGCCAATTTTATGAGGGATAAAAATTTTGGTGGGAAACATCATTCTTTGTGTTTTTTTTTCTAAAGGTCACTCTAAAGTTTGGCATCAGATTTATTTGGTTAAATGGAAAATGGAGTCTTTGTTAGTTTGGGGCCTTGGTAATAGGAAAATTTTCTTTTGGCAAGATAGGTGTCATAATGGTGAATTCTTTGATTCTTTACTTAACACTGTCTCTATCTCTAAAAGGAAGGTTAATTATTTCTTTTCTTATAATAGGTGGGATTTGGATGCTATTCATCCGAATAGTACTATGCAACTTATTCTTAAGATCCTCAATAATGGCAATGTGAAAGATGTGTTACTCTACTCGGTTTCTAAAGATGGCTGTTCCAGCATTAAGTATGCTTGACATTCTTTCAGAATTAAAAATGATACTTCTAAACTTTTTAAAACGATTTGGCATAACACTATCCCCTCTACTGTCTCTATTTTTATATGGAGAACTATTCATAGCTTCATTCCTACATATAAAAATTTGAGAAAGGGAGGTTTCATTATTACCTCTAAATGCCAATGTTGTTTTCATGTTGATAATATGCATCACATTTTTATATCTGGTCATATTGCGGTTAAGTTTGGGACTTTTTATGAGTATTTGTTTCATCTGAATTTATATGACGCTTCTTTTTATATATCTCAATTGCTTGATCATTGGTTTGTGGAGTCAAAAGGCCATATTAGAATTGTGATTTCTTCTCTTATTTGTTGGTTCCTTTGGTTGGAAAGAAATGACTCTCATTTTAATGGGGTGAAAATGAATCACTAGAGAATTATTTACAAAATTAAAGATGAGGTCATTGCTCTTTTCTCTGCTAATTTGCCTTTTATAAAGAATTTTAGAAATTTTTTTTATACCCTTTCTTTTTTTGGTGTTAATGGGGAGTTGGATAAGGCTCAAATTAGATCTATTTGCATGAATTGGTGTAAGCCTAATCTTAATTATTTCAAGTTGAATGTGACTTGGGTTAAAGTTGGTAGTAATTATGGCTATGTTGGTATCATCAAAAATCATCTGTGTTTATACATTTCTGGCTTTGCTGGGCTGGCTTTTGTTGAGGATAGTCACATGGCTTTTTTTATAAGTGTTCTGCATGGGTTAAAGCTTTGCAATATTTCTTCTATTCAGAACTTTATTTTGGAGGCTGATTCATTTTTTGACAGCCTGTTGAGTCTTGATAAAGATGATAATAGGTGTGGCCCTAATCTATTTTACATCAGGAGAAATATTAAAGATGACTTGAAGTCCTTTTCTTACTCCTATTCTTTCATTAAGCTGGATGGGAATGCTGCTGTGTAGGCCTTGGCCATTTTGGGTACTAGGTTTAAGGATTGTAAGGAGTTTTTTCTGGAGCAGTTGCCTGTCTATGTTCAAGGCCTTATCAAATTAGATCATATTGCTTTTCCTTATGTTTGTCATTAATTTCGGGTTGTTTTGTGAGTGGTTTTGTTTTGCTCTGGTTTCTCTATTACTCCTTTTCTATGAGGACTCCTGCTAGGATCCTGTTATCTTTCTCCTTATTTTGCTGGCTTATTCTATATCATGTGTTCTTAGGTTTACTATTATTTTCTTTGTGATTTGTATGTGTTGGGCTGTGCTTTATGCAGAGTTTTGTTGGTTGGTGTTGTTTTTGGAGCCTGGTAGTCCCTATTCTAGCGAGGTTGGTGTGTTCCTTATGTTTTGTGGCCTGCACTTGGTGCGGGGGTGGTGTTGGCATTCCCTGATGTATTTTTTGGTGATGTGGAGGTTTTACTTGGGGAATCTGAATCTTTGCAGTGTTGGCTGGGTGTGGAGGATTAACTTGGGGTATATCGTGGTGTGGAAGAGTTGGCATACTTTGGTGTATTATTTGGGGGGTCTGGAGATGGCTGGGTGTGGCCGTCTGGAATTGTGTTGTTCTTCTCTCGTTGGGAGAATATTTTTCTTTCCCTAGTAGCCATTTTATTACTGTCTTATTATAACTGTTGCCATCCTCTCGAATTGCTGGTGGTACCGTTGGGTCTTTAGTGCTTTTAATTTTTTCTACTGTTATATTTTTTGCTGGTTTTTTGTGGGCTTTCTGTTGCTTGTGTAGGTTTTCTGTGCTGGAAAAAGGGGTTTCTGTATTTTGATGGGAAGCAGTTCGTGATTGATAGTTCTTCTTTTCTTCCCTCTTTTTGGGTGCTTGTTCTTAAGCACCATAGAATGTACCTAGGTTATTATGTATTTGTATGCAGTAAGGACCTTGTGCTCGTAGGTTTTTTTATCTTTATTTTTGTAGCTCTTATGAGCAGTAGTGAGAGCGAGGTCCTTTTAAGGACTTTGTATTTTTATCTTTAATTAACGCGTAGGCCCCTCCTTGGGTTTTAATTAAAAAAAATAAAAAAAAAATCTTTTAATGTATAGACTTTATATTGAACAAAATTTAAAATATCATATATTTAAAGTAATTTTTTTATTTCAAAAAATATAAAATAATTAAATATTATTTTAAATATAATAATAAATAAATAAATATATAACTAATGTATGTAAAGTTCAAAATCATGATAATTAATGTAAAGCTAGTATTATAATTCATTAATTTATATTTATTTCTAAAAAACTTGTAAATTTCCATAAGTTTCATTATGGTCATTTTCAGGAACATTATTTTAAATTAATTAATTAATTAATTATTTTGTAATTTTTTTATTTAAAATAGAATTAAATATAAATCAATAAATTTGAATTGTTAAAATTTAAAGTAAAAAATCGTAAATGAATGATTAAGATTGTATTTGGAAAGAAACTCAAAAGCCTCTTATAATACTAGTATATATAGGCATCAACTTTGATTTTTAGTCCCCAGAAATTCTTTCCAATGCATTTAATAAGAAACAAAATATTTAAATATAATATAACTATATTTATATCACTTAATTAAAACAAATGTTGAACTAATTAAATAATTTACAATTACAAAAGATCAAACTAGATCACAAAATCTTCATATTTATTTGAAAATAGAATAAAAAATATAATCACGTTTTATTTGAACAACATGTTTTCTATAATAATTTGAAATATTTAATATCATTTATAAAAAAAACTTTCTATCAAAATATATCAATAAAAAAATAATCAAATTTTTACAAAAAATTTATCACCTTATTTATTAATTTTTCATATTTTAGGACTAATTTCAGGTCATAAGAAAAATATTTTTGTACAAATCCTCCATTTGATATATAAATGGAAAATAATTTTGTGTAGGGTAATAATCGAGCAGAACCTTATTTAAAAAATCTATGAAAGATAATAAAAGTGGCCATATTTCTAAGTTATAGCATCTTGGCTATGAAGAAAGCTATTAGAAGTGCACAGAGAGTGATAACACAAATTAAGTCTCATTGTTCATGGTATGCTTCGAAGAGGAATGTGGATAATAAATGAGCCAAATCTTACGTACAAAACAAGGAAATGATACTAAACTTTATAAGTTGAATTGGATAAATACAATATATATTTAAGTTTTTTGTATAAATTAGATAACAACTTACAAACTTTTTGAATTTGCACCTGATATTATATCATATAATCATTAAAAACTTGTACAAGAAAATGCATAGTAATCATGCTCAAACTAGCAATCAAGAGATGTGCATTCAAAAATGCAACCAAAAGACATACAAGAACTAAAACAATTATTTATATGTTTAAATAAATAGTTTGAATGTTAACGGTATATAGTATTAAAAAAAGTATCAATTCTATTAAATAAGAAAATTAAATATATTTTTCCCTTCATTGATACCAAACACATTAAATATTGGTGGCGTGGCATATAATATATAAAATAGGAAACTTTTTTTTTTGGGTTGAAGACTTGGTTTTTTGCAAAAAAATTGCAATGACGAGTTGTATCCACACAATTTAGGTGTGGAAAATGGAAGATTTTTTATAGCAATATTTTTATATAGTTGCATGCCATTCATCATCTATCATTATCATCTCTATCATCGAAAGCCATTTCAAATATTACCATTGCATGTTATGTATAAGCCTCCTCTAGGGTCATATGGTATATTTGCTTTCACCTTTACATGTCCTATAACATAGGGTACATCTCCCTCTTCCTCTCCAAATATTCCAGCTGGCTTTCATAATCCATTGTCGTAGTCCAACTATTGTTGGAAAATAATCAACATTCTCTTCAGAAAGGTAAGCATGAATTAAAAGAAACAACTCTTCTTGGTGATTACTATAAAATCAAACAACTTATTCATTTTCACCTTATAACTAATATCCAAGGTGGTTGTAAAATTACGTAGTCAATCCATCTAAGTTTAGATTTGACGTGTGGGGATCTATTTCATGCTTTAGGCTTATGAGACCCTTAAAATTCTTGTATGATATTGATGGGAACATTAGAATTTTGCCTACACTGACCTCTTTGATGCCATTGAAGAAATTGATAGGAAATGAAGCAACATAGCTAGTTAAGACCTTCAAAATTTTCATCTCAATCAATTATATCATGTTGTATCAGTAATAGTTATATATATGGGAATAGTGTAGGGCAAATTTTGTTAAATATTTATAGTTTTAAAAAAGCATATTTCAAGCAAAGGCACATTATTTGTGTTATCAACACCATGCTATTTTTACTGCTGTGAAGAGAAACTTATGAATGTTGTGTACTAAATGAGTATATTGCTCTAAATGAGTATATTGTTTCATTTGGGATGGCTTTCTTACTTCTTAAAGCAGCTTTTTAATACAAAACTTTTATTTTTTGTACTAAAAAAGTTGCTTTAAGAAGCAGTAAGAATGCCGCCTCAAATAAAGCATATATGTGATTTAAAAATTTGTTTCAATATGCATGGGCAAATGTATAATTTTGGTAAGGATTTTTTATGGCACACAATTTTTATGCTATTGTTGGTGAAATTTTGAAAACATGTTTTGAAGATATTAGTTTTCTTTGGGAATTTCAAAATTGAGATTGAATTCTAATTCTAGAAGTCGAATCAACTCGTTTGGAAAAGTTTATCACCCCGAAGGACTAAAATAAAATTCCATAACGGCGTTAAAACTTAGAATTAAGAAATTCGTCTTGAATATCATAGCTAGACTCTCAAGAGAACTCCACACGGCCCCGAGGGGACGAGGTAAAGTTCAACTAAATATCCAGTTATGGTATTCAAGAAGTATGATTGTCGGTTTCATATCCAAAGCCTTATCAAAGAAGGATGTATGTCCCCAAAGGGTGATAACACCTTTCAATGATAATTCTTCTAATATGATGACGACAATCATTTTTGAACTTTTCCCAAAGAAATCTAAGAAGGTTTTAAAAAGATTAATTTTGAAATCAGGTGTGTGGGGTTCCAAATCTCCTACGAGCGCAAGCCCTCGTAGTTAATTACATCTTAGGGAGACAGAGACCCCTACGAAAACTCTCGATTAAAATAAGAATGAAATTTTGTTAGATCTTCTAGGAGTGATATAAAAAAGAAATGAATTTTAGAAACTCAAAAGGGACTGGATCAACATTGAGCAGTTATTAACAGAGTCAAAGGAAGAAAGGTAGGGGACACTTTGAGATTCTAGAACCATCCGTAGGTGTCCCAACTTAATCTAAGTGTTGGGCTTTACATTTTAGGATTGAAAGGAGATTTAATTTGAGTTGAGCATTTTATTTGAAATTTGGGATTATATTCCCGAGATTTGGGGTCTTATAATCAAAGATCTGCCCCGGATCCTAAATCTAGTTTGGACGCTAGACCACAGTCGTCCAAACCTAACTAATGCAGTGCAAAACCTGGACTTACCCCGGCCTAGATTGAGGAGCCAGCTAACCACCTAGTCGATTTAAAAGAGAAGAGTCTGGTCTTTTATGAACGAGTGGTAGGGACGTTATACTTAAGGTTATGGAGAATTGGGGCCGACATCTAGAAATTTTCCTAATTGGCCCCTTTGACTTATGTTGGGTGCTAAATTGCTAAAACTGATGCAGTTAAAATTTTGACTCTTTTACTTTTTATCTAATACAATGCATGCTGGTTGACAACTTCCAAATCAAATATGCTTGAAATTTTAAAAAACAGGCTTATAAAATATTTTTTTAGAAGACTGGCTTCCCCAGGTCCGGCACCTCGTCCTCATAGGTCAGACTATCCGGACTCTACCTGCAGACCGGGAAGGTTCTAAAACAAGGAAAGAAGAAGCGCAGAAATATGCATGCGACCCCGGGGTCGATCCCCAGCTAATTCCCTATATTCGTTATATTTCTATGTTATTTAGACTCACTAAAATTTTAGACATTTAAGGATATGAGTAGAAAACTTTCACACCCTCATGAGTCTCACGTATCCAGGCGAAAACAAAAGCAGCACACAATCGCCAAAAAACTAGGAAAAGCAAGCAATCCTAAAGGCAATCAATTCATCACATCAAATATTAACTATTTAATAAATATCCTTAGGCAAAGTTGCCCTGCTTATTACAAACCAGAGTTTTGCAGAAAGTAAAGTGGCCTGGCACCACTGACAACAACCCGGATTCTAAACCTAGTAATGACGCAAGTAATTTTGAGTGGGATACTCTCAGTCTTCAGGTCCTCAATCTTGTTCTTCTTTGGACTCCTTTTCTTCAAACTTCTTGGATTCTTCGTGGTGAACTACCCAAATGGATAAGAGGGCACTTCCCTTTTAAGGGGAAGGCCACTCTTTCCTCTTTGGGTATAAGAGGAGTGTGATCCAAATTTGGATTTCCAAATAAAAAAAAGGAATACTTCCCAAAAGGGCATCCTTTCCTCTTTGGAATCCAAGCTTTGGACCTACGTATCCCAACTCAAAATTAACTTTCACAACACTTGACAATTATATAAATTACATTTGTATCAAAAATAAAATCTAGGCTCACCTGCAGGGTTATCCTAAGCAGTTAATAAATAAGAAGCAGTTATTCCCAAACAGTTATATATGTATAGAAAGGAAAGTAAAACACACTGGACACGCTCTTTTTATTTGGGGGCTTTAGCAGCTGAAGCACCTGTGCAAGCATTTATAATAATTAATAATTTTTTTTATTTATTTAGCCCCCTTTTACTGTCCTGCATGAGCGTGGCCACCTGCAGAAAACTATGTGAACATCCAGATCGTACCTAACCTAAGGGTAATCTAGTCGCCAAACACATCAATCCATCCACAGAGTGCAGAAAAGTAAGCAGACACAGCAAAGCAATTTCATCCTCAACATGCAGTGAAAACTACGAAAAATCTGGCACACAGCAGTAAAATAAACACCGACCTAACCTAAATCTAGAGTTGGTTGTCCTAGCACATCATCTAAAGTGTGTGTAAAAGGTCGTGTGGCTGGGGTAAATCCTAAGCTGGGTGGTTAATCAAAGTTGTCTAAAATTCTGGGTTTGTTAAGGCTTAAAAGGGGATCTGAGTTAAACTTTAAGTATTAGTGAGTTAGGAATTTTAATTAAATATATTTTAAAAGTTAATTGATTACTACCTTTGTTTCACCAAGGCCGTTAAGTTTATTTCGCCTTCCTTGGGGCTAAACTAATAGCCTCGTAGGCCTGGGTTACCCAGTAGCAATCGAGGTTAATTAAGTTATTTTAAATTGGTTGGAATTAAAGGAGTAAATTAATATTAAGGGGAGTTGATTACTGATTTTAATGGGTTGGTTGAGAATTTTAATGACCTATTAAAAGAATTTTAAGAGGTTGGAGAAGTTAACAGATTTTAGAGGGTCATCCGGATACGTTAACTAAGGGGTTAAAATTTGACATTCAAAACTAGGGTTAATCCTAAGGGTTTCAGATTTTAAATAAATATTAGACCTAATTATGAGTTGTTAGACAGGTGGTACACTCAATTTGGAGTTTTCTATGAAAAGTTATGATTTTTAGATGTTCTGGTCCGTTTTGACCTAAGGTCACCTAAGATGTTGAGTCCTTGGTTTTAACCAAATTATGGAGGTTTAATATTTTTAAGGAATGATAAATTCTAATTGAAATCATTAACCACTAAGTTTGATTAGTCAAAATGTCTCTATAATTAACAATGAATTTTAGAAATTTTACATGTTCGTAGGGATTATCAAATTACTACGACTAAGGGGTCTGCTTAAGGGTTTGAACCCAAATGAGCCCTAAACTCCTTGGGATCAGATCTAAAGGTCATAAATGACCCAAGGACAGATCAACAAGTGTTTAGAGCGCTTTTGAGATTTTTAAGATTTTTAAGATTAATTAAAATTAGTTAAACCCTAATTACCTAAGGATCAAGCTAGGACAAATCTAGGAATAAATTTAAGAGGGTTTCAATCCTTCTTGATTAGGGAATTAATTAAGGACAATTAAGAACATTTTAATGGATTTTACAAGTTAAGAATGGCTCATAAACAATTAACCAGGGTTAAGGCCATTTCTAAGACGGATTTTTGAGACTCCTACTTGGGGAGCCAAATGAACTCCAAATTTGATGAAATTTGGACCATAGGATCACCTGACCTTAAGGACTAAACCCACCAAATTTGAGCTCAAATGGAGTACGCTAAGGTGGTTAACCAAACCACCCAAGGTGAGCTCTAAGTCACCTTCAAATCACTATGGGGGTCTATCCTAGGCTTGGATTGGGGCAAAATCAGTGGCTCTACACTCCCTATCCTACACATCATCAGCACACCAAAATTCACACCCTAAATCCCATTAGATAGGTGTATATCTTCTTTTGAATTTAAGGGTCAAACCATGACCCTTAAACTTAAAAATTAGGAAAAATGCCCTTGAAAAACTTAAAATGGGGAGATAAAATTTGGACATGTCAAAAACATGCCCAATTTCAATCTCCAAAAATTCCAGACCTGGTGGACTTGTATTTTAAAAGTAATTAAAGAAATTCATAAAATGCTCAAATTAAAATTAAGCCTAAGACTGATCTAACCAGGGTCTGGAACTATAGGGCTTTTGTAGAGCTCCCTGAGACCTTTCCAATGAGCCTAAGAACACCTAATTTGGACAAATGTACAGGGAGTTATGAATTTTTGAAGTTCCCTTGAATTTCTGGATTTATTAATCCGGCAATTACACAGTCAACAGCCGTTGACACGCGCCGCGCGTTGATTCGCCAGGCAATCGTTGGTGCTAACAGTTAATGGCCGGGTTAACCACAACCATCGGATGGCGGATCGAACGGCTGGGATTAACGGAGCTCCAATACCGCGGGATCTAATCCGAGCCGTTGATCAAGATCAATGGCTGAGATTTCGCCTTCAACCTCCCGCTCGTATCCGAGACCACAGGGCTTCTCCGGCTTGATCCGGGCAATCCCGCCGGCAAACTCCAATGAAATTTCACAGGGAGGATCAGGACGGTGGAAACCTTCAATCCAACGGTGGAGATCCATTGGGGTGAAGGTTTCCTTCACACTTGACCGGACTGCCTAGCTAGGGAGCTCGGGATGGAGAGATTACCGCGGAGAAGGCCTTAACAAATGAGCTTCTCTATCAGAAAGCTTCAGGGGACGATGGCGAACAGTTCTCCTTCAGAGGTCGGGACCGGAGGACGGCCGGAGGTGTGACTTCGAGCGAGACGCCAAAAGCTTTCACGGGCGTTTGCTCGAACAGAAGGAGGGATCGATCTAGGAACTCGGAGGAAGTGTCTGGGAGTTTGAAGGAGCTCTGGGAATCGATCGAGAGTGAATGCCAATGCTTCTGCAGGTCTGGTGAGCTCAAGGGTATTCGGCCACCTTTCAGGAGCTTGGACGGCCGGGATTGAGCTGGGGAGGGCTCGGATCGCTACCAGGTGGACGATGGCGATATCCAGGGGAGATCGTGGGGATCAAACTGGTGGACAGCAGCCTTGAACCAGGAATTGTCTGGGGGGACCACCGGAGCTCATTTACTATTGGTTCCGACCGCCGTAGGCCATGGTCTGGGTCGGGTTGACCAGGGGAGGCCGATGGGGACGTGCTGGAGCTAGGGGTGGAGTAAATTTGGTCTGGGGAGGTCTGGATCAAACTGGTGGCTGGAATGGACCCAAACCTGCTACGTTCGAGTTGAATTGAGCTCGATCTAGGTCAGGTCAGACTCTGGATTTGGTATGGGAGATAGGTATGTGTCTGGTGCACCCAATGCAGGTGGCAATTGGATCAAATTTGGTTTGGGTCAAAAGAAGGCTTGGGTTGATCCAAACCTGCTTGGTTCGGGTCGATTTGGGCTCAACCCAAGTCAGGCCAGACCCTGGGCTTGAGGTGGGAAGTGGGTCTGGATCCGGTGGACCCAATGCAAGTGGCAATTGGGTCCAATTTGGTCTGTGTTGAAAAATGGCATGGGTCCAAGTGTTTTTGGCTACTTTGGGTTAGCCTAACTCTTGACCCAAGCTAGCCCAAGGCATGGGCTGGCTGGAGGAGGTGTGTTGGACCTAGGGCCACCTATGAGAGGTGTTGATCAAGTTCAATTGGGCTTAGGTTGAGAGTTGGCTCAATCCCAAGTGATTTTAGGCACTTTGGGTTAGCCTAACTCTTGACCCAAGTAAGCCCAAGGGTTGGGCTGGTCAAGGAAGGTGCATTGGGTCAATGTGAATCCAATGACACCTTGATTTGGATTCAATTTGATCAAGGTTAAGAGGTGGCTCAAGGGAGGCCTCTCTTTGGTCACTTGGGTCAAGTCAAGGAAGGTGCATTAGGGCCCGGGAGAAAAAGAGCCACCTATAGTAGCAGCTATAGCTCAATTATCTGACTCTCTCCCCAAGAAAAGAAAGAAGTGAAGCTAAGCATTAACACGGCACTTGTGAGATGAAATTCTAAAACATGGAAAAAAATATTTTGAGAACTGGTAATTCCTAATAGTCTAGATTATGTGAAAGATATTTTTGATATTTTCCCCATCCTTTGACAAACCTTTAAAAAAACATGGAGTTTTGGTACAAAGCAAGTCTAATAATCTTTTTCGACTTATTTCTCTATCTTCATTGCGAACTCACATCTCAAACACATCATTCATAAAAATAGGCGCTCAAACTTTGTGCTCATATCTCAGTAATGAGACCATATATCATAGTTTTCTAATCTCTCTTGAGGTTAGAAATTTGATTCCTTTAATGATTGAGAGGAATTACTAAAAACATAGTTATTAATATATACTTCAAATTAGTCAAGGAAAAAAAACTTTAATATTACAACTCATAATTTACTTTGAATTCACATAAAATAAATAAATATTTTGAGATAGATTTTAAAATGTCAAAATATTTTAAAATATATTTTTTAAATTAAAGAATTTATATTCAACATAATTTAAAAAACCAAATAGTGAAAGAAATTTTTTTATTTCAAATTATTAAAATAATATATATTAATTTAAATATTTTAATAAATAAATTTGTATATAACAAATGTATATAAAGTTCAAAATCTTGATAAATAATGTAAAGCTAGTATTATAATTCATTCATTTATACTTATTTGTTAATCCTTGTAAAATACCATAAGTTTCATGATGGACATTTCGAGGAACTTAATTTTAAATTAATTAAATAATTATTTATTGAAATTATTTTTTATTTTTTTATTTAAATTGAATTAAAAAGAAATTAATAAATTTGAATTGTTAAAATTTAAAGTAGAAAAACTTAAATGAACGACTAAGATTATACTTGAAAAGAAGCTCAAACACCTTTCCATAATAGTAATATAGATCAACATTAACTTTAATTTTTAGTCACTAGAAATTCTTTCCAATCCATTTAATTAAGAAATAAAATAATTAAATATATCAAAAAATAATTTATATTACTTAATTAAAAAAATTAAACTAATTAAATAATAAACAATTTTAATTGATCAAACTAGATCACAAAATCTTTAAATTTATTTTAAAATAGTATAAAAGATATAATCAATATGTATCTGAAAAAAAAATTATTGGTTATAATATTTTGAAATAATTAATTTCAATTATAAATTTTTTTTTTCAACATATATGCATATCCTAATAAATAATTATCAAGTTATATATTAATTTTTCATATTTTAGGACTAATTTCATAGCAAATTTTGTATTGTAAAAAATAAAATAAAGAGAGGGCAAAATGCAACCTATTCACCCATAATTTATCTTCTTTCACTTTTCTCAATTATTCATCCTAATGTTTACATATCTTTGTTTAGAGAAAATAAGAAAGCAACTTCAAATTATTTAAAGTTTGTAGTGTAACTATATATGAAAGAAAGTGTTTTATTTTCCTTTCTTCTATATTTATATATACAAAATTTTATTGCTCTGCTAGTGTTTTCGCTATGCCAACATTTTTTATCCTGTTTCATTATTTTTTCCTCCAATTTTTTCTCTGATTTGGTTCTCTTTCGTTTGTCCTTTCCAATTTCCTCTAATGGTCTCAGTTTTTCCTTTTGGTTGATATCTCACAGTGGTGTGTGTTCCATGGGGAATCAAACCCTTAAACATTTGGATTCGGGAATCCTTCCAAGTCTTTTAGGGAAGCATTGGGTGGCGATTCTTTGTTGCAAGCTTTTCCCATTTTAGTTCATTCCAAGCATAAAGGTTTACCATCCCTTTGAATTTCATAAGAAGAGATCCTCGCGTTAGTTGTGTCGTTTGAATACACTATTGTCAAAAAATTTTTGGTTAGGCATCTTGAGTTTGATAATTTCAGGAAGTTCTTTTTTGGGCTAAAATTATCCATTGATTTCTCTTATTCTTTGTTTTATCCTAGACATGTGCTCTTCAAACTCTCAAATGATTTTGATTATAGTAGGATATTTGCTAGAAGACTTTATTATGTCAATAATTTTTTTTATGAAATTGATTAAGTGGTCTCCTCTATTTGACATCTCATTTGAATCCTCTATTGTCCATATTTGGATATCTATTCAAGATTTGAACCAATATATATTTTTACTCATCACCTTTTATAAGGTTTGGGTTTATTGTTTGGTCTCCCTTTACAAACATATAATGCCACTGGTTCAGGATCCCTTCCTTCTATGTAACGTATCATGGTTGAGTTGGATATCATAAAATAATATCCTGGTTCTATTTGGGTAGGACCTAAGAAGTATGGTTTTATTTAAATGGTTATCATGAGTGATTTTCCAAGTTTTTGTGATCACCATAGAGCTTTGGGTCATAGTAAAATGGAATGTTTTTACCTTCATCCTCACTTGAGGAAAAAGAACACTTACAAACCGGCTTATTCTAATATTCATGCTTTGCAGGATATTCTTCCACCGCCGAATACTGATGTTGGAGTTCCTCTTTTTGTTTCTCCTACTATTCTGCAAGATAGCTAACCTGACATCTCTGAGGTTCCAACTCCTATTGTATATAATGAAGGTCAATTCATTTCCCCAAACAATAATCTTCAGCAACCTTCTTCTCCTCTAGCTGAGGCAATGGTAAAGTTGATCTTTGGTAATGAGACCAAACATCTTATTTATTATATCTTCTACACCCATTTTATGTGATGAATCTTCCAAAGAAAATTATGATGGTGTTAACCTCTTGGTTGCTTTGCCAGCTATTTTTGATACTAAAATTAACAAATTAAATCATATGGGGGATGCTAATTTTTTAATATGATCATGTGTATGAAGCTATGTTGTTTAACCCTTATCGTAACCCCACTAATCGTGGTGCTGATAATGGGCTATTTCATAAAACTAATATTTCCAATGAAATGGGTGAATCTTCGAATGACTAGCCTATTTTTGATAGATCAAATTCTAATTGGGAAGAAGGGGATACAATCAAATGTGGATGTTCATTCAAAACTAAAAATACTTCCAAATTTAAAGCTAGACATAGTTCTTTTGATGACTTTGAAATAGCCTTGGATAAGAAAAAGAGAAGAAATGAAAATAAAAAGTGGTATGACCTGTTGGTATTTGTGGGGGATGTTGGGGACGTGATTCGTGGTAAATTTCATGTTTTGTAGGAAGATGTTATTTTGGTTTTTGTTCATGTTGATAATGAGGGATTTATTTCTATGTCTGGAAAAAAATTAAAAAAAAAAATCTAAAGGTAAAAGGTGGTGTGGAATTTTAAACATATTATTGCTAACTTTACTCATTCTAAAACTAAATGACCCTTCTAGGTTGTGATCTATCTGTCTATTTAATAATTAGAATAATATGTTGAATAGAAAGAAGCGTGTTGCCAAAGATTAATTTTGTAGGTAGATAGGCTTTACAAACAATCTATTTTTAGTTCATTATATATTATTAGACTTTAATGAGGCACGCACATAAACATGACATATTTGTAAATCATATCATTAGCGACAAAGATGTGTATGCATACATCTCTTATTAGAGTTATTTATTATTGCTTATATTCGAATAATAATCATAATGCAAAAATAAAATAATAACAAAATAAAAGTATCAATTATCTAAAAAAGCTCGGATGTAATACTACTTCGATGGCCGCTGGATAGGCCCCGCCGTAGTATGAAACCCTTCTAACGCCTCATCATAAATGCAGTAGTGGAAATCTGGCCACCGTCGTTGTTCCAATATTGCAACAAACTCCTTGTAAACCACTAGCATCAACGCTGCATCGTCCCTTTTACACAAAGACAACACTCTCTCAGATGTATTCTGCATCATTGCCATATAAGCTTCCAGCATGTAAGGCTCCTCCATGAACATAGGGGGTTGTGTTTCTCTCTCCCTTTGGTCATCCTGTGCCCGGCTTTCGATACTCAAAGGAGAGGATGAGAAAGTCCTTCTCTTTTGTAGTTGCCTAAAACTTGACAATCCATCTATGGGCTTCGTACAATGGATCTCTGACAAGAATGTCGTTGTTTCTAGCAAAGAAGATGATGGGGGGAAATAAAGCAACAAGGGGTGCTCAGTTCAATTAGATGGAGGAATAAAGCACTTGTACCTGGTGTTGGGATTCTTGGCTATATATTGATGGGCAATTTTTTGTTGGGGTAGAAGACCTGGTTTACGCAAAGCAAGGCGCATCGTATTGGTAATGTATGCACACGTGATGAATTTGCATGTGAGAAACAGAGATTTTGGTGTTCTTCTTTAAAAATTTTATTTATAATTTAAATAAAAAATATAAATTTTGAAGTGAAAAATATAAGCTAAAATATTATTATGTGTATTAAATAAAAATATTTAAATTTATTTTGCATGCACGAAGTACACGTGAAGTAGGTATTAATGGTATTACGTATATAGAATGCACAAATTTTTAAGGGGGTGGAAGACCCGATTTATGGTGCAGAGAGGCACATACATTAGAGAAATTATTATGTGCCCAGTCTGGGCTAGCTTGCGTCTGGACTCCACCATATACATAGTGTGTATAATTTGTACACATATTACATATAAATTATGCATAGTGTACAACGACGTGACCTGTTCTGATTGGAGTCTGATGATGATCGTACTCCGCATGTAATAATTTCTCCATAAATCATCTACTTATTACTTATTTTTTAAGTTTACTTTTATCTTTCTTAACATAGATTGAATCTAATACATCTACTCAACTAATAGAGCCAAGGGTAGGATAAGTTTTATGTGATAATCATCTAAGACAACTCTCTCTAATCTTACCTAGCTATCACGTTTTTGTTTAAAAAAAAGAGCAATGATTCAAATGTTATTTTTTTTTATTAACAATTCTTTGGAAAAATAATTTAATTGAATTTTCATTAACATTTTTTATTAGTTAATAAAAAGAAAAATTCTAAAAATTTAAATTTAAAATATTATTCCTTCATGAATTTATTATTAATGTATCATTTTATATATATATATATATATATATATATATATATATATATATATATATATATATATATATATATATATATATATATATATATATATATACACACACACACAAAATGAAGAGTTAATCCTAATTTTGAATAATAAATTTTGAAAATTTGATCGGAACTTATCATTTAGACTTGTATTATATATAAAATCTAGATTAAACTTATATATATCCAATGAATAATTTTGAAAAAAAAATAATTTTAGAATTAAAGTATCGTTTATAAATACCTTTTTTATTTCATTTAGTTTGGTAAGAATTCATCTATTTCCATAATTTCTATCATATTTTATTTTAGATGTTTCTTTTGACTTTGCAATATGGTTTTACGCTGTTGGATGATATCCCCAAATTTTAAAAATAATGTTATTTCTGTGTTGCTTGGTTTGAAGGATTTTAGTAGGATTTCACCACGATCCAGCTACCACAATCAAATGTCGCTATGAACTACTGACCACCACAATTGACCACCATCATCGGACTTTACATTAAGTTTATTTTACTAAAGTAGTCATCAACTTCAGTTTTTTTTCACCAGAAAATCTTTCCAATCAATTAATTATCTCCTTATGCTTTTCTCAGTTATTCATTCCAATGTCTACATATGTTTGTTGAGAGAAAACAAGAAAGCAACTTCAAATTATTCAAAATTTGTACTGTAATTACATATTAGTAGTCATCAACTTCAGCTTTTTATCACCATAAAGATGTTATATATATATATATATATATATATATATATATATATATATATATATATATATATATATATATATATATATATATATATATATATATATACATACACTGTCTGGCCAATGTGGTACAAACATAAGTTGAATCCAATTAGGATCTAGTCTAAACCCATGCTCTTATAGAATGCTACTTCGATGGTCATTGAATGCGCTCCAATGTGGTACAAAATCCCATTGTGATCTCAACATATGGGCAACAAGGAAAATCCATTGTCTGTCAAACATAGGATGTACTTCTTATGTACTTCTTACAAACCTCCAACCTCACTAGCTACCACATCGATCATTTCCAATGAAGTCACTTTCTTCATCGCTTTTATCGCTAGTGACTTTCTCTTGTCAAACATAGGATACATCTCCCTCATCCTCAGCATAAATTCCAGCTAGCTCTCATAACTAACAAGAAAAAATGGATTGGCATAATAAAGATATTATTGTATAGAAACTCCATTTGATATAAAAATGACAACTAATTTTGTGTAGGGAAATAGATGAGCCAAATCTTAGTTTAAAAACCTATGATTGCAAATAAAAGTGGCCAGATTACTAACATATATCATCTTGTCTATGATAAGCTTCGAAGAAAAATATGGATAGTAAATGAGCCAAATCACACCATCCAATGCAAGGAAATGATACTAAACATTATAGGCTAGATTGGGTAAATACAAGAAATTTTTCAAATTTTTAATTTATACAAGATATTAGATAAAGACATACAAACTAATTCAATTTTTCATCCAACATAATATAAGATAATAATAAAAATCTTGTACAAGAAACTGCATAGTAATCACGCTCGAACTAGATATCGAGAGATTTGCATTCAGAAATGCAACCTAAAGACAAAAAAAAAAAAAAAAAATTATATTTTAAAATAAATAGTGTAAATGTAATTGGTACATAATATCAAAAAAAAGTATCAATTCCATTAAATGATAAAATTAAATTTATTTTCATGCATTGAGTGCACATGCGTGGCATAAAATATATAAAATAGGCACATTTTTTGTTTGGTTGAAGACTTGGTATTTAGCATAAAAAATCTAAGGTCGTTTTGTATCCACACAATTTAGGTGTTGTAAAACGAAGGATTTGTTAATGTTATATGTATATATAGCAAGCTATATGTATATATAGCAAGCATGCAATTCATTGTCTATAATAATCATCTCTAACATCAAAAGCAATCTCAAGTTGTGTAAGCTACCTCTATATCTTCCTCCGTCTTTACATGTCCTAGGTGCTTGCCGTGGACGATCTCTTCGGTGGAGTATAAATTCCTAAAATCCGACCTTTCTTCGGTTCCTAGTTTTTGAGCCATCTCTCTTCGCTCTCTGTGGCTTCCGGAACTAGCCCAAATTTAATCCGATAGGCTTTTCCTTCATTCGTTCAACATGGGGAAAACACGTGGTATGGGAGCTGGCCGAAAACTGAAGACCCATAGAAGAAACTAGAGGTGGGCAGACAAATCATACAAGATAAGTCAGCTTGGAAATGAATGGAAGAAGCCGTCTGCCGGATCTTCTCATGCAAAGGGCATTGTGTTAGAAAAAATTGGCATTGAAGCAAAACAGCCCAACTCTGCTATCAGAAAATGCGCTAGGGTTCAATTGATCAAGAATTAGAAAAAGATTGCAGCCTTTGTTCCAAATGATGGTTGTTTGAACTACATCGAGGAAAATGATGAAGTGTTGATTGCTGGATTTGGTCGCAAGGGGCATGCGGTGGGAGATATTCCTGGAGTTCGGTTCAAGGTTGTGAAGGTTGCTGGTGCGTCCCTCCTTGCTCTTTTCAAGGAGAAGAAGGAAAAGCCCAGATCTTAATCTGCTACGGTCTTCATTTATTAGCATCTTTGTGATTGTGTACTTCTATGATCTTAATCTGCTACGGTCTTCATTTAAAAAAAAATTAATATGCTTGGGATAATGTATAATTTTGTTTTGCATTTTTTATCACACAATTTTTATGCTATATATTACCATTTTTTTTGTTGTTGGTGTCCTGTTATGGAAACTTTGGTTTAAGAAAAATGCCATCGTGTATAAATAATTAGAATTGCACAAATCTTAAAGCAACATTAAATTGTTTGACACTCTTCTTAACAAATATTTTTATAGAATAATTTGATATAAACATTTCAATTATTCTATTATATTTCATAATATAAAATATTATAACGTGGAGCCCTAATATTCTTCACCCCATAAATATAACATGGAGTTTTGTTGGGCTTTTCTTTTCATGCATAGCAAGTGTGGATTTTGATGGAGACGACGACGTCGCTCAAGCTTTAGAAGCGATTGGAAGTAAGCGTACTTAAAATAGTATATATGTTAATGGTATATAATATCAAAATAAATTATCAATTATATTAAGTGATAAAATTAAATTTATTTTCATGCATAAAGAGTTCACACAACAAATATTGATGGCCTGGCATAAAATATATAAAATATGTAATATTTTTGTTGGGTTGAAGACTTGGATTTTAGTAGAAAATTTGCAACGTCCTTCTGTATCCACACAATTTAGGCGTGGTAAAATTGAGGATTTGTTAATGCTATATGCATGTATAGCAAGCATCCTATTCATCATCTATAATAATCATCTCTATCATCAAAAGCAATCTCAAATATTACAATCTCAAATTGTGTGTAAGCCACCGCTACGATCATATGGTACATCTCCCTGTTCCTCTACAAATATTCCACTACAAGAAATTCAGCTAAAATCGGCAGTTTTTACCGGCGGTATACCTTGCTTTACCGACGGTTTGGATATAAATTGGCGATTTTTCGGTAGTTATCGGTCCGCCGGTAAAAATGGTGTCGGTAACCGTTGCCGGCTGTGTTTTACCGGCTGTTTTTTTACCCGACGGCTTTCAACGGCCTATGCCGCCGGGTATCGACGGATTTATTTCCGGCGGCGTTCCGGCCGTCAAACTGCCGGCCAACTCTACCGCTGGTTAGTTGCATGGTTGTGCAGACGTAATTTCCGACGGCTATGATCGCCGGCAGCTCAACGAATAATCGCCAGCAACCGCCAGTGACCATTTCCGACGGTCATAGCCGCCAGCGTGTCGCCAAAGAACCGCCGGCTAGCGTCGGTAAACCTCTGGTATTATACCGGGGGTTAAAAAAGATTTCTGGAGGCATCAATCAACCATCCAGTATCATCATTTCCGACAGCCAAACCGCCATTTGGCAGCCGGAAACCTTTAGCATCAGAAAAAAAATTGACAGCCTCCCCTCTATTTGAGGGAGGTTTACCCTAAACTCTAAACCTGCACAAAAAGCAATAACAATAGTTTTGAGAAACATGCCACTATAGTCCATCAATTATCATAAATATATATATATAAGTAAAACCAAACAAAACAATAAATATAACCAAAGTTCACAAGTTCAACCAAATTCACAAGTTCTAAGTTCACAAGTTTAATAAGTTCAACCAAATAACATTATAATCAGATCATCATAAGTTCAGAACATAAAAAAAAGTGCTACTCCTCGTTCGTATCCTCACTGTCTGGAGATGCATGTAGCTGCTTTGTCTTTTGCTCTCTCTTCCTCTGATTTTCATCTCTATATGATTGCAGCTCTGCTTGCATTTCATTTTGAGTCTTTCTCATATCTTCAATCTCTCTAGTTTGAATCCTTCTCATCTCTTTAATCTCTCTAGTCTGTGCTGCAACCCTCTAGCTTACAGCTTCTTCAGCTTCCCTTGGATCAAAAAAAGTTGAGATGGATGAACTGCCCTCATAAGCATAGCCCTGTGAACCCAAGCTATATACCCTCCCCCTCTGTCTTCCACCAACAACATCTAACCATGTATGATATTCAGAAATATAGGTCGATCCTGAAGATGATCCCTCACCAGTGGACTGCCGACTTTGCCGAGCTCGTACAAAATCATCCTGCGAGAATAATCCATAAAATATATTGATATTACAATTAGTTTAATCAAAATAAATTTATATTCTTAAACTCTAAAAAGTTATACTCACATGAGTCTTCTTAGCCTTTTCATCAACCCACTGATGGTCAGCTTGATTTTGATGAGTTCTTATATGTAACTCCAGCGGTGTTGGCTCCCGACCAAAATACTCTTTCTGAAAATATAAGATATAGTTATAATAACATAGATATATTTAATAAACTAATTTAAAACTCTTACCTGTCGTCGTCTATATTCCGTATGAGAAACAGATCCACCAGTATGATGAGAGCTTCCTAAACCCCCACAGTCAGAGGCTCTATTCAGCTTATTTTGCTCTCTTATTTTTGTGAACTCAGGGGTCTCCCAAGCTCTGCTCTGATCAGCCCATACGCCCTCTCCCATTCATATTGGATGCTGCCCGGCCTTTCTAATGTCCGTGAACATGTCCCTAAGATGGGTCGCTCCTCTCCTCTCAAAATTGGTTCTGATCCTCGTGCTATGCTCAGGAAACCACCTAAAATCTTTCTGTAAAAATTTAGACATAACCAAAAAGATTAGCACAACTTAAATCAAATATTTGAATTCATACCAAATAAGCATACCTGAAATTCTCCAAACCATATATCCCTAAACTCCTTTGGGATCTTCTTCCAGGATAAGTAAGGAGCATCAAATTTGTTCTTTATAATTTGCCAGATCTTATGTGTAGGTGGCCTTAAAGGATTGAAGCTGCATATTAATTTTTTTGTCAATAACACATAATATATCAAAATACAATCAACTTAATAACATAAACTGAACTTACTTAATGCCCACAGGCTCAATGTATTGATATTTATCTGCTGCAACTACATGATCCCCAACGCCAACCTCTGCTGGTCTAGATGGTCCACCTTGTTCTAGCTGCACCGGATATGGGCAATAATATGGGTAGGGGTAAGGAGGGCGAGGACTAGTGGATAGACCTGTTGCCTGTGATGATGGGGGGGGGGGTAATATGGATAGAATGGAGCAGCATGTGCCTAATCTGGCGAGGGAAAGTGAGGACTCATCGAGGGAGGAGGGAAGTAGCTAGGTAACGGTAGTGATACAACAGCAGGTGGATCTGACTGACCATGACACTGCTCACTCGGGGACTGCTGCTGGCTCCTGGGTGGTGGTGGTGTAGGTAGAACCGGTGGAACTGAAGGTCCCTTACCTTCATTAGGCTGTCTAGCTATGCAGGGAGTAACACTCAACTTCTTCCAGCAAAACTTTGAGGCAAATGATTTGCGAGGAGGATCTTCACCTGAAGTCATCTACATTAAAAGAAGCAATTAGTAAAGTATTGTAATATATTAAAAGTACAAATAAAAGATTTAATTAATAAAAAAGTATAATTCTACAATTCTAAATATTACAGAATACAAATAAAAGAAGCAATTAATGAATTACAAAATCTAAGAATGCCAGAATACAAATAAATAATTAATATTTTCATTGCTTAGAATTCAAAAAGTACAATTCTAAATATTACAAAAAGTAAAGTTTTACAATTCTAAATTATAAAAACTACAATTCTAAATTACAAAAACTTCTCAGAATCAGAACTATTTTCATTGCTCTCCAAGGTATCTTCACTTTCATCCTCGTTCTCATCTTCGCCTAAGCTAGTTGAACTATTCACATCTTCTAACTGCATTTCAATACTAGAAGTTGTAATTGGCATCTCCTCAATTTTAATAGGCCTACAACTTGACATCTCATCATCTTGATGTGCAGTTGCAACAATGTATTGTTGATCAATTATTCCCTATGCTTTTATTTTTATGACAGCTACCCAATGTTGTTTATCTCTACGACCACTGGAATATTTGCTGAAATAAACTTGAATAGCTTGATTTTGCTAACACAAATGGATCAAACTTGTCGTATCTTCTACTATGTTTTACATCGAATAAACCATACGTAGGATGAACCCTTATACCTTTCTTAACATAGGTTAAATATAATGCATCTACTCTCCTAACCAGGTCATCGGAAGGGTGTTATTTTATGTGACCAAATCATCTATGGCGACTATCATATCTTCCACTAAAGCTACTCCAACGTATATCTAGAATATGTACTCAAATTAATGACTTGATCACCCAAAGTCACAATCCACCCACTATATCTATTATTACTAAAACTACACTTAATATATTCAATTTTAGATCTACTCAAACGAAAGACTTTAAACTCTAATGTTGACCTCCATAATTAAAGTTTACCTTCAACTCCCTCTCTAGTCTTTTCAACAAGAAGAATATAATCACCACAAAGCATACACTAGAGTATAAACTCTTGCAAATGTCTATTGAGAACATATATTCACAAAAAACACATTAAAAAAAAACTCACCTCGTAGGCGGCGTCATGCATGGATTCAGGCCAGTGTGGGGTCGTCGGCCTTGTTGTTGGAGATCGAGGGCTACCATGTGGGGTCGGCGGCCAGAGACCGGTCGTCAGCGGCTGTTGTCAAGCCGCTAGGTCGTGCGAGGCTGGCGGAGGCGACGGGGGAGCAGCGGCCGAAGAGAGAGAATATGGGAGATGAAATGAAATGGGAGGCTCGGGCTGTCTGATTTTAGGGCTTTTACCGGTGGCTCAAACCACCGGTAATTAAATGACTTAACACCGACGATTTGAGCCGCTAGTATATCGCTGGTCATTTTTAAATCCGGGGTTAACCCGGCAGTGTTAAGACCGCCAGATGTTCCTACGGCCTATACTTGAATAATCACTGGGTAGGCCACCGGTCTTAACTGGCGAGAAAACTGCCGGCTATACCGCCATTATTACCGGCGGCCAGACAAACGCCGGCCTACGCCGTCGGTAATAGCAGAATTTCCTGTAGTGTTCCAGCTGGCTTTCATAATTCCATTATCGTAATCCAACTGCTATTGGAACATCAACGTTCCACCACTTTATTAGAAACCTTTTTAAAAAGGTAAGGATGAAGCAACCACATTTCTTGGAAATTACTTAAATCAAACAACTCATTTATTCACACCATACAACAGATAAACATGATGGTTGTTAAATTATTTTTGCGTCCCATATAAGTTAAGATTTGATATTTGGGGATCCCAACCTTTAGGCTTATGAGATTGTTAAACATCTTGAACTATATTGATGGGAACATAGGAATTTTGCCTACATTGACCTCTTTGATGCCATTGAAGAAAATGATCAGGAATGAAGTTACCTAGCTAGCTAATGCCCTCTTATTTTTCGTCTCAATCAAGTATATATGGTAGCATCAATAATAGTTATATATATGGGAATAGTGTGGGGCTAATTTAATTAAATATTTGTAGTTTTGGAAGAGCGTATTTCAAGCAAAGGAATATTGTTCGTGGTATCAAAACCTAGCTAATTTTTCTGTTATGAAGAAAGATCTTTTCGTTTTTATTTATAAGTGTAATGTTGTGCAATAAATGAGAATATTGCTTCGTTTGGGATGATTTTTTTACTTCTTCTTAAAGCAGCTCTCTAGTACAAAAAATTATTTTTTGTACAAGAAAGTTGATTAAAGAAGCAGTAAGAAAGTCATCTCAAATAAAGCATATATGAGATTAAAAAATTAGTTTTATTATGCTTTGGCAAATGTATAATTTTGATAAGCATTTTTTATCATCCACAATTTTAATGTTGTATTTAACCATTTTTTGTTGTTGGTGTCTTGTTATAGAAACTTTAGTTTTCAGTGAGGATGTGTCTCAAAAAACTTAGATCTGAATTATGATTAACTCCTCTGTGTATGAACAATCAGAATTACACAAATCTTAAGCTATATTTAAATGGATTGAGACTCATCTTAACAAATTTTTTAATGGAATAATTTTATATAAACAATTCAATTATTCTATTATATTTTCATAATAAAAAATATTATAACATGGAATCCTATTATTTTTCTTCACATAAATATAACATGGAGTTTTTTTGGGGCTTTTCTTTTCGTGTAGAGCTAGTGCGGATGGCGGCGGAGACAATGGTGTCGCTAAAGCTCTAGAACTGGCTGGCTGTGAGCATACTTAACAGTGGGACGTTCCAAACCCTAGCATAGTAGCTTCATTCTTAGTTTCTTCTACAAGGTCGCAATAGCCATGCCTTTCCAGATGTACGTGGAGATCGGTAGGGTAGTACTCCTCAATTATGGGAAGGAGTACAAGAGACTTATTGTTATCGTCGATGTCATCGATCAAAATCAGGCATTAGTTGATGCTCCTATCATGGTTCGTAGACAAATGAATTTCAAGAGGTTGTCCCTAACTAATATCAAGATTGACAATCCTAGAATACCCAAGAAGAGTAAATTGATTGCTACCATGGATGCAGCTGATGTTAAGAATAAGTGGGAGAAAAGCTCTCTGGGAAGGGAACTTATTGTGCAATAAAAGAGAGTTGAACTAAATGATTTTGATAGATTCATGGTTATGTTAGCCAAAATCAAGAGAGGACATTCTATCTGACGTAAGCTTACAAAGCTAAAGAAGGGTGCTTCAAAGTGAGAACCTTGAGAATTTACGGTCAATAGTTGTCTGTTTTGCTGCTTCTCATTTGGGTTTTGACATGATCTTTGCAATATTTATCATTTATAATCTTAGCCCACAAGCTATTGTTAGCTCTAAAAGAAAACCATAATTTATGAGAAAAAGCATGAACATTATCCAAAATATTCTTGCAACTTAATGCCCCATAATTTAAAACTCCACAAACATTATTCCAGGAAGCCCAATTAATAAATTAATGATTATTTTTTTCCCCAGAAAAATTTATTGAACATTCTCTGCATTCATAAACAAGTAGTGGAGGAAGGTTTCCAAGTATGGAAAAAAAAAATAGGAATCAAATTTAAAACACTATTAATTAGAACCAACTTATAACCCAAAGAAAGGAAATTAGAAGATCAGTAGAGGAGTTTCCTTCTAAACATCATAAAAATATTTTTAAACTGTTGATTTTTTTTCTCCCCTTAAAAAGTGGGGTGCCCAAATATTTAATAGGAATCATGGTTGAGTTAAAACCACAAGTCCTTTTGATAAAACTAATTCTACAATGATTCACCTACTTATTAGAAATGAAAGTACTCTTATCCTTGTTAATGAACAACCCACACATATTTTGGAACTGAGACAAAAATTGCACTAACATTTTAACAGTATTAATGGAAGCATTCAAAAAAATTATAAAGTTATCCAAATAATTTAGATGAGAAATAGGTATGCCACTAACAGTACAAAAATAAAGAGTTGGATACCTTTTATAAAGCTCCTCATGGACTCTGGAAAGATATTACACAGTAATAATAAAATGAGAAGGCAATAAGGGATCTCCTTGTCTTAGCCCATGAGCGGATTTAAAAAAATCATGATTTCTACTATTAATGATCAGAGAAAAGTAACAATTTTCAATACAATTGCTAATAAGCATGATGAAAGATTGACTAAAACCAAAAAGAGACATCACATAGTAAAAAAAAATCCATTTCAAATTATCACATGCTTTAGTAATATCCAGTTTAAAAATGAGATTCCCCCAGTCTCCTTAGCATTGACATCATGAACAATCTCTTGAGCCAAGAGAAAGTACACAAACTAATATGTCTAAAATTATTATAGTTGATGGTAGAATCTTTTATTAGGAATTAATACAATATTAGTAGAAGAGAAAAACTTAGGATTAGGATTTCCAGCAAAAAAAGTATTTCACAACCTCCATCACATCTAACCTAACAAAATCCCAGGTTTTAACAAAAAATTTAGTAGTGAAGCCATCAGGACTAGCAATAGCATCCCCATTCATGTCTTTAACAGTCTTCCAAATTTCATCCTCCGTAGGAGATTGAGAAAGCATATGATTATCTTCCTCACCAATAATGCAAGGAATCACATTGGGATTCATAATAGGGGTAATATAACAATTGTTATTAAAAACCTCTCTAAAATGCTCCATCCCAGATTTAACAATTAAATCGCCTATACCATAAACATGCCCATGATTGTGAACAGCTTTGTGGATATAACTCTTAATTCTATTCTTAATAACCAAAGCATGAAAAAATTGGTATTCTTATCCCCCTCCATAACATTTTTAGTAGAGGCCTTCTATCTCTAGAATATCTCTTCTTGGTTTTGCAACTGAAAAAATGTAACTTCAGCGTTATTAAGATTAGAGAGATTGGCACTTATGGGATTCTCCAAATACATCTTATCCAACTCCAACACCTTATCTTCGGCTTCCTTAATATTAAAAAATATAATCCTAAAAACATTGTTGTTCCACCCTCTAAGGACCTATTTTAATCTACTGAACTTGACCCTGAGATGATACATACCATTAATATTGTTATCAGGAGAGATGGTGGCATGCCAATTATTGTAAACCACATTCATAAACTCCTTATGAGTTAACGACTTATTTTGAAATCTAAAGGCTGAGGGGACATTAGTTTTATTAGCACATATGGTCAAAAGTAAAGGAACACGATCAGAAAAAGTCCAACTTAAATGTTGAACATGAGTCATAAGAAATTCTTTAATCCATATATTATTAAAAAGAATCCAATAAGTCTTTGCAACATAGAAGTTCTACTCCAAGTAAAGGCACCACATGTAAAACTAATATCATGCACTACAGGAAAACAACACATTTTCGATATAATTTCCGGCGGAAGTAAATTCGTCACAAATTCTGGTGGACTTTCCAGCTGATTTCTGACGGAAAATTTTTGATGAAATTCTGACATTTTTTATGTCAAGATTCCCCCGGATTTTTTTCGACGAAAATTTCTTGCAAAACTTCCGACCTATTTCTGACGGAAATTAAAATTTTAAGTTATATTTTAAAAAATAACTTAGATTATTGAATTTAATATCTTCAATTATAATAAAATAAAATAAATTAAATTATAATTTAATTATTTAATAAATAATTTAAATGATTTAAATTAAAACTTAAATTGTAATAAATTTTTATAAATCATTAACTTGATAAATTAAGTTAAATAATTTAATAATTTATTGTTAATTTAAATTAACTAATTTAATAATTCTTTGTTAAATTATTTTTTTTTACTTTTATTTTAAAAAAAAAATTAGTTTTAAAATAATTTTTACTTTTAATTTTTATAAGTTATACCTTAAATATGATAAAGTAGCAAGATTTAGCCGTCTTAATTTAATGGCCAGATGGTAGAAAGGGCGGAGTGTTTGCCTTATAATTAATTAGTTTTAATTTTAATATAAATATCATTTTGTTGTTAGATTAATTAGTTTTCCGTTATACTTTAAATATAAAAAAGTATGTTTTTTTAAGCAGCTTCTCATCTTTGGCCTGATGGTTGGGTCGGGATTGTCATCAAGTGGTATAGGTTTGAACACCACTGCAGGCCGCCCGCCATGCGTGCTGCCTTGTTGGGCCAATCAGGTCGGTGGGCGCTGCGAAGTAGCTTGGACGGGCAATTTGGGTTAGCTAGAGGTGGGCGGGCTGGGGGTGTGTCGCGTGGGCTTGCTTGGTGGGACTGTTCGGGTTAACTAGAGGGCGGGCTGAGGTCGGGTGAGCTTCCCAGTTTGACAAATTTTTTATTTCTTTCTTATTTTCCAGCACAAAAATATTCCATCAGAAATATTTTTCTGACAAATTTTTCATCAGAATTTCACCAAAAATCTTTTCAGCGATTAATTTAACACCGGAACGGGTTTTCCAATGCACGTTATACTATCGATTTAATTTTCACCAAAAATACTCATTTCCGACGGATTTTAGACATTTTTCCGACGAAAATGAACTCCGAAAAATGTCATTTTTCCTGTAGTGATGTAAATTACAATTAGAATTCATAGAATTGATGTCTTCCATAGCATTAATATTAGGGGGGTTACAACCTATTCTCTCATCAGCGTTAGAAACAATTTTGAAATCACCACCAACACACCAAGGACTATTAAAGTTAAGAGCAAAATCATATAAAATTTCCCAACGGAAAGCTGGCCCAATCTAGTAAAAGCCGCATAAACAAAAGAGTTGTAATATTTGAAGTTGAAAAAAGAGATTTGCATATGAACAACTTGGGCAAAATCCGATATAATGTTAATGTTAAAATAACTCTTCCACTTAATCCAAATTTTATAACAGTTAGCAAACGTCATGTCAAAACCCAAATGAGAAGCCATAAAATAAGTTTTTTAGTAGAAATAAATGGTTCGAGTAAAACTAGCAGTTTTATAGTATGCATGTTTGATTTAAAAGTTTTGAAAAAGGATTAATTTTCTTTGGGAAAAGGTAGTTTTAAAATCAAACTCTTTATTATGAATAATATATTGGCTTGGGAGGCGATAATAGTATTCTCTAATAAGGTCAAATTTTAGAACTTTAAATTTATCCTGATTATTGTAGTCGAACTCAATAATGAACTACATATGATCTCAAAGGATCAAAATGAAGTTTACACAATGTTTAACTATAATAATCTAGATTAAGGATTATTATTTTCATATTCAAAATCATGATAATATAATCATATATCTTTTCAAGGAAAGAGAATATCTCCTATTATCAATCATTTGGATATGACAATACTGATCATTAAATTTTAACTTCCCAAAGATAATTAATTAAAGATTTTGAAAACTTAATTTTGAAAAGCTAATATGGGTTTCTAAATCTCCTACGAGTACAAGCCCTTGTAGTTAATTACATCATAGGAAACTAAAGTTTCCTACGAGTACCCTCGATTAAAATAGCGATAAAAATTTTGTTTAAGAAGTCAAAGATTGATGTCAAAGGAGGTAAAGAGTTCAAATTTTCAATCGGGATTGGTTTAAAGTTGAGCACTTATTTTAAGAATCAAAGGAGGAAGGGTAGAAGGTGTTTTGAGATTTTGATTTACTTTTGAAACACCTCAACCTATCCTAAGTGTTGGGCTTGAATTTGATTGAAAGAGATTTAAGTTTGAGTGGTCAATTTTATTAGAAAGTTGGGATTAGAATCCCAAAGGTTGAGGTCTTATAGCCTGAGCTTGCCTCAGAACCTAAGTCTAAGGTGGGTACTAAAAATCAATGGCCTGAACCTAGCTAATGTAATGCAAATCTAAACTAACCCCAGCCTCGATTGGGGAGCCAGCTAAACCACCTAGGCACTTTAAAATCATGTATCTGTTCTTTTAATGTTGAGTGATAGGGATGTTGTTTATGAAAAGTTTTTGAGAATAAGGCCGACATCTAGAGCAGATCCTAATTGGCCCTTTAACTTATGTTGGATATTTAATGTTTAAATAAATGCAATTAAAGATTTAGACTTGATTTAATTTGTATCTAATGCGATGCATGCTAATTGATGCATTTAAATGCTTAAATTTTGAGATGAAGAAGTTTAAAAATCAGGCTTAAAAAATAGATTTGAATTGATCAAGGGTTATATTTAACTAAGTGAGTTGAAATGACCCATTTGAATTCTTAAGGGCTCAAAAAGTCAACCTTGGTTGACTGGGTCAACCAAGTTGACCCAAGGGGTGGGCCCAAGCTCAAAAGGTTTTGTTTGATATTTATAAGTTGTTGGAAGTAGTTCCAAACAATTTGGAGGTCATTTGGTTTGAAATTGATGTTTGAACCCTTAAGGGGTATTTTGGTCAAAAAGGTCAAATTGGTCAACCAGGCTTGACCAAGGTCAGGGTTTGATCCATTGCACTCCAAAGAGGCATGTCCAGTGGCACACTTCAAAATTACCATTAAGGGGCATTTAGGTCATTTCGACCCTTGGTCAATTAGGGTCAAAGTGCATCCACCAAAATGTAGTTTAATGTTCAGTGAGTCATAGTCAAGGGTTTAGAAGTGATTGGATGGTTTGAAGACGGCTCCAAGGTCAAGATCCACTAAGTGGCATGTCTAGTGACACATGCTATAAATATTTGAAAGTTTTTCAATCTTTGAATTTTGAGTTAATTTTTAGGGTTAGAGGACTCATAATGAGCTCAAATATGGAGAATTGCCTTTAGAGATATGTCCTATCATTATGCAACTAACAGACTCTGAATTAAAAGTCATTTGACTAGGTTTTGAAGTGTTTGAAAAATCCTTGGAAAAGGGTTTCAAGATATTGCCTTTATCCTTGGACTTTGATTGATTTGAATCTGAATTGGTCCTAAAATCTAGAGGGACTCTAGGGTCTAGAATATGTTGACCTCATTTGTGTATGAGGTCACTGAGGCTCTTTCAAACTCCAGATCAATCCTAGATCCTAGGACCCACTATAGACTTTAAGATTCTTTCCTAGAGCCAGACCTTAGGGCCTACTCTAGAGCTTAAGATTCTTTCCTAGAGCCAGACCTTAGGGTCTACTCTAAAGCTTAGGATTCTTTTATATCCCAAATTCTAGAGCTCCTCTAGATCCTAGGACCAATCTAGACTCAAATCAATCCCTACCTTTGATCAACTCCAACCTCAAATGAATCCCTACCTTTGATCAACTCCAACCTCAAATCAATCCCTACCTTTGATCAACTCCAACTTCAAATTAATCCCTACCCTTGATCAGTTCAAATTTCAAACTTCATTCAATTCAAATCCAAATTAATTCAAGCTTCAAACACATCCAAACTTTGACCCAATCAACTTGAGAATCCAAACTTCAATCTAGACTTTGATCCTACCTTTAATCTAGCTTTGACCCTATCCATTCATTAACAATCACCACATGATTGTGAATGATTTGGATACTTCAATATTAATCATTCAAACTTAAAATCCATTCCAAATCCAGAATTCCAGACTCAAATCCAAAGTCTTAAGGCCTTGTTCTAAAGACATTTTTCAAAAAATTTTCAAACATTTCAAAGCCTAGTCAAATGACCTCTGATTCAGGGTCTATCACTTACAAAGTGATAAGACATGTCTCTAGAGGTCACCCTCCAATTTTGAGACCATTCTGAGGCCTCTAACCCCAGAATCTGAATTAAAATCCAAAGGCTATAAAACCTTCAAATATTTACAGCCTATGCCATTGGACCCAACATCTTGAAGATTTTGATCTTGGAGCCTCCATCAAAACCTCCAATCACTTCCAGACCTTTGATTGTAACCCATTGAACAGTAAACTGCTTTTTTTTCAGACCCATTTTTGACCCTAGTTGACCAATGAGTCAAAATTGACCAAAATACCCTTATGGGATTTCAAATTCCCATTTCAACTTAAATCAACTCCAAATTCTTTGAAACCACTTTCAACAAGTTTCAAATATCAAATCCAACTCGTTGAGTTCAGATCTAGACCTTGGGTCAACCTGGTTGACCAAGTCAACCAAGTTTGACCCATTAACCCATACACCCCTTCTCTTTCAAATCTTTGAATCAAGTCCATTCCAAGTCCTTTTGAAAGTAAGGGATGACCCCTTGGGTACCCAAGAGATCTCTCTTGGAGGACCAAGCCTTAAGCTCATTTGGGTTAGCCATTTAGCTTGACCCAAATGACCAAAGAGAGGTCTCCTTTGAGCCATCTCTTAACCTTAATCAAATTGAATCCAAATCAAGGTGTTATTGGGTTCCCATTAACCCAATACACCTTCCTTGACCAGCCCAACCCTTGGGCTAACTTGGGTAAAGAGTTAGGCTAACCCAAAGTGCCCAAGATCACTTAGGATTGAGCCAATTCTTAACCTAAGCCTAATAGAACTTGATCAACACCTCCCATAGGTGGCCCTAGGTCCAACACACCTCCTCCAGCCAGCCCATGCTCTGGGCTAACCTGGGTCAGGTTTTAGGATAACCCAAAGTAGCCAAAAACACATGGACCCGAGCCATCTTCCAACTCAGATCAAATTGGACCTAATTTCCACTTGCATTGGGTCCACCAGACCCAGACCCACTCCCCACCTCAAGCCCAAGGTCTGGCCCGACCTGGGTTGAGCCCAAATCGACCCTAACCGAGCAGATTTGGATCAACCCGAGCCATCTTTTAACCCAGACCAAATTGGATCCAATTGCCACTTGCATTAGGTGCACTAGACCCAGACCTATCTCCCATACCAAACCCAGGGTCTGACCTAACCTGGATCAAGCTCAATTCGACTCGAACCGAGCAGGTTTGGGTCCAACCCAGCCACCAACTCAATCCAGACATTCTCAGGCCAAATTGACTCCACCCTCGAATCCAGCATGTCCCTATCGGCCTGCCCCAGTAAACCCGACCCAAACCATGGCCGGCGGTGGTCGGAACCAGTGGAAAATGAGTTCTGGTGGTCCCCCCCAGACAACGTCTGGATCAAAGTTGCTGCCCACCGGTTTGATCCCCACGACCTCCCTACGACGTCGCTATCTTCCACCTGGCATCAATTCGAGCCCCCTCCAGCTCAATCTCGGCCGTCCATGCCCGCGAGAGATGGCCGAATAGGCTCGAGCTCCCCAGACTGCCAGAAGCATCCAAAATCTCTCAAAATCATTTCCTAGAGCTCCTTCGACCTCCCAGGCTCTCCCTTCAAGCTCTGAGATCAATCCCTTCATCCGTTCGAGCAAGCGCCCGTGAAAGCTTTCAGCATCCCGCTCGAAGTCACACCTCCGGCCGTCCTCCGGTCCCGACGTCTGAAGGAGATCAGTTCGCCATCGTCCTCTGAAGCTTCCTGATAGAGAAGCTCATTCATTGAGACTTTCTCTGCGGTAATCCCTTCATCCCGAGCTCCCTAGCTAGGTAGTCCGGTCAAGTGTGAAGGAAACCTTCACCCCAACGGATTTCCACCGTTGGATTGAAAGTTTCCACTGTCCTGATCCTCCCTGTGAAATTTCATCGGAGTTCGTCGGCGGGATCGCCTGGATCACGCCGGAGAAGCCTTACGGTCTCAGATACACGTGGGAGGTTGAAGACAAAATCTCAGCCGTTGATTCTGATCAATGGCTCGGATTAAATCCCGCGGTATCGGAGCGCGTTTAATCCCAGCTATCCGATCTGCCATCTGACGGCTGTGGTTAATCGGACCGTTAACGGTTAGCGCCAATGATTGCCCAGCCAATCGGCGCGCGGCGCGTGTAAAGGGGCGCTGACTGTGTAATGGCCGAATTAATAATTCTAGAAATTCAAGGGAACTTCAAAAAATCATAACTCCCTCCACACTTGTCCAAATTAGGTTTTCTTAGGCTCATTGGAAAGGTCTTAGAGAGATCTAAAAAATCCCCATAGTTCCAGGTCCTGGTTAGGTCAGTGTTAGGTTTAATTTCAGTTTGAGCATTTTATCAATTTCTTTTATTACTCTTTAAATACAAGTCCACCAGACCTAGAATTTTGGGACATTGAAATTGAACATGTCTTTGACATGTCCAAAATTTATCTCCCCATTTTAAGATGTTCAAGATAACTTTCCCCAATTTTTTAGTTTAAGGGTCATGGTTTGACCCTTATATTCAAAATGGTGTATAGACCTATCCAATGGGATTTAGGGTGTGATTCTTTGTGTGATGATGATGTGTAGGATAAGGAGTGTAGAGCCACTAATTTTGCCCCAATCCAAGCTTAGGATAGACCCCTATGTTGATTTGAAGGTGACTTAGAGCTCATCTTGGGTGGTTTAGTTAACCACTTTAGAGTACTTCATTTGAGCTCAAATTTGGTGGGTTTAGTCCTTAGGGTCAGGTGATCTTATGGTCCAAATTTTATCAAATTTGGAGTTCATTTGGTTCCCCAAGTAGTGAAAGTTCGTTCAGGATGTTAAGCCCTATGAACTTAGTCCCAAGCTAACCAAGAGGGGGGGTGAATTGGTATTTAAAAAACTTCTTAAGACAAAGAAAAAAAATCACAAACCAAATCACACCACAAAAATAAATGCGGAATTTAAAAGTGCGGAGCAAGAAAAAGAACACAGAAATTTATAGTGGTTCGGTCGACTCGACCTACGTCCACTCCTTGGAGGCACCCTCCAAGTATTGCACTGCAAAACATGACTCTCCTTTAACCCCCACAGCTAGGTGGAGAAGCCCTCACAAGAAACTCCTTTTTGCCACCCCGGCAAGGTAGAGAACCTACTTCCTTTTGCTTTCTCCTGAAGCTGGCAGAGAACCACAACCAAAAGCAAAACTCCTTACCTCTACCGACCCTTCCACGGACGAGAAACTCCAGACGAAAGACAAGCAGAGCGATCCTTGAGCAACCCTTGTGAATCCCCTCACAAGCTCCCCCTCACAAGATCCTCTCTCTCTCCCTCTCTCTCTTTCTCTCCTCAAGGCCTTCTCAGGTCAAGGCAGCAGCCGAAGGTTTTTCAAAACGTTGAAGAAGAGCTCTTTAAATAGAAGAGCTCAAGAGGAGCTTATTAATTGCAAGTAGCCGACTTTATCGTCCAGGCCGATATGGACATCGGCCTGGTCGATTAGTACAAATTAAGGAAGATCGGCCAGAGCACAGCCCTGGGAACAGTCCTGGACGATTGAAATTTGGCTTGATTGTCCAGAACGATCTCACAATCGTCCTGGCCGATTAGTTCAAATCAGAGGTAAATCGTCCTCAGCACAGTCCTGGGAACAGTCCTGGCCGATTGAAATTTGGCTTGATCGTCCAGGCCGATCTCACGATCGTCCTGGCTGATATGATCGTATCAATCATCCTTAATTACTCCCTTGATTTCTTGATCAATTAAGGCATAATCTGGTAATTTCGTCCAGGCCGATCCTGGAATCGTCCTGGCCGATATTTTAAAATACAGTATGCCTAAACTGTCTAAGGTGGCTATCTCTTTCTATTTTGAGCTTATCGTCCTGGCCTATACACGTATCGTCCAGGACGATATGTTAATGTCGGCTGCCTTAATTAAGAATCCTTAATTAGACTTTCTATTTTAAGCGGATCGTCCCGGACGATATTAACATCGGCCGGGCCGATGTGTGCAAAAACATAAATTCTAAGCCTCTCAAGTGTGTGTGTGAAGGGTTACTTAGCATCAGTCTTTTTGATCATTACAAGTAGACTCAAGAGGTGAAAAATAAAATTACAGACTGACTCAACCCTAAACCTACGTAATCCTGAACTTGGCTTCTTCTTGATCGTCCGATCTTCGATTCCTGAAAATTTAGAAGCAACAAGTAGTCCAAGAGAAATAGTGTTTGTCAATCATCAAAACATAAGACATGAAAATAGGTTTGCAACAATCTCCCTCTTTTTGATGATGGCAAACCACTACGAAAACAGTTAATGAAAAAAATTCAGGATTGATGAAAAAAGAACCTCATAAACTTCTCCCCCTTTTGATATATCAAAAAGGAGGGTACAAGAGAGCAAAGCAAAGAGACCCCCTTTTTTTTTTTTTTTTTAACCAAGGCATGAACATGATATAGTATTCCATGTGATTGAGTAAAAGAAAAATTTGTGAGTTAATGTGTTAATAAGCTCATCAATCTATAGAATAGTAGAATATCCGATCATGGCTACCCTTAGCTCAGACATTTTTTAGGGTAGAATCGTCTTTTGAAATCAATGACCTAACTCAAGGAATTAATTGGTTATGAGAAAAAGGAATCCACCTATCACTTGGCTTTAAGAAAAAAAACATCTTCATACAATAATGAGGTAAAGTAAATTTTTCACAATCGCAAGTTAATCGAAGTCAAGTCTTTGATAACCAATACTTCTAAGTTCTAAAAGATTTAAAAAGAGAGAGTAGCTTGTTTTGGAGTGGGCTCATTTTATGCCTCTTGTCAATATCGTGGCGCTTTGCGCATATTTTTTTTTTCAATTTTTAGCGTCTTTGCGCATCTTTTGTTGGCATCATTGGCCATTTTTTTTTTTTTTGCAAGCTATAGTCTCTTTTATAATCTTTTAAAGACAAAGTTGTGAATATATCTTCTCATATATTAGAGAATAGGAGCTCTCTCTCTAACAAAAGGAAGAGTTATCACAAGCAGAATTAATAATCAAGGACAAGAGTAACGAGAAATTTTGATGTGAAAAAAAATTTTAAACATTATAAGTATAAGATAGATTTGCTTAAGCAAGCTTAAGACAAGATTGCAATTCCATAATCAATCTTTAACTTGAGATAGATTTTTTATTAGAGAAGAAAACTATGCCACTAAAAAGGTTAGAGAAAGAGACACAATCATAAATATTCCTACCATTTAAGAGATTGAGTAGATAAAAACATATTGACTACAAATTTTCAATGGCAAGGACAAGGAATATAATACCATATTAGCAATGGTTATGAAAACTAAGTAAAGAGAAAGAAAAAAGAAAAGTAAAACACAAAAAGGCTAAAAATGACAAAAAGGAAACAAAAGTAAAAAAGCAAAAAGAAAAAGTCAAAAGAAAATAAAAAGTTTTCATGCATTTATGTCAATCACACCCAACCTGGTCCTTAAAGAGCTGAAAGTATCGAAGGCCAGTGGTTTAGTGAAGATGTCTGCCAGTTGATTTTCAGTTGTCACATGGTGTAACTCAATGTCTCCCTTAGTCACATGATCTCTAATGAAGTGATGCCTAATGTCAATGTGTTTAGTCCTTGAATGTTAAATAGGATTCTTAGAGATGCATATGGTACTAGTATTGTCACAAAAGATTGAGACGGTACTTACATGTAATCATAAATCCAATACCTGTTGTTTCAACCAAAGAACTTGGGCCACACAACTTCCAAGAGCAATGTATTCAGCTTCAGCAATGGAAAGAGCAACAGAGTTTTGCTTCCTACTAGACCAAGAGACCAAAGGTTGTCCAATGAATTGACAAGTTCCAGAAGTGCTCTTTCTATCCACCTTGCATCCTGCAAAATTAGAGTCAGAAAAACCAATAATCTCAAAAGAAGTGCTATGTCTAGGGTACCAAATCCCTAATCCTTGTGTCCCCAAAAGGTATCTAAAAATTCTCTTAACAGCAGTCAAGTGGGACTCCTTAGGGTCAGCCTTAAACCTAGCACAAAGGCAAACACTAAACATGATGTCAGGTCGGCTCGCAGTCAAGTAAAGTAAAGATCCAATCATGCCTCTATACTTCTTCTGATCAACAGACTTACCACTTGGGTCCTTATCCAATGGAGCACTAGAAGTCATGGGAGTGTTAATTGGCTTGGCTTTGTCCATCTCATATTTCTTCAAAATGTCCTTTATGTATTTTGTTTGATTTAGAAAAGTTCCATCCTCCAATTGTTTTATGCTAAACCCCAAAAAGTAGGACAATTCTCCCATCAAACTCATCTCAAACTCTCTACTCATTGTTTTAGAAAAATCATCACACAAATTTTTATTAGAAGATCCAAAGAGTATGTCATCCACATAAATCTGAACAACGAGTAAATCATCTCCAACTCTCCTAAGAAAAAGGGTGGTGTCTACACTCCCCTTGACAAACTCCCTTTCTAGTAAGAATGTGCTAAGCCTCTCATACCAAGCTCTTGGTGCCTACTTTAAACCATATAATGCCTTTTTCAATTTAAACACATGATTTGGAAATTGGGAGCTCTCAAAACCTGGAGGTTGTTCTACAAACACATCTTCTTTTATTTCCCCATTTAAAAAGGCACTCTTGACATCCATTTGAAAAAGCTTAAATCCTTTATAACAGGCAAAGGCTAATAGCACTCTAATGGATTCCAATCTAGCTACAGGGGCAAAAGTCTCCTCAAAGTCTATCCCTTCTATTTGATTGTACCCCTTAGCCACCAATCTTGCTTTATTCCTCACCATCACTCCTGAATTATTTACTTTGTTCTTAAAGACCCACTTTGTTCCAACTACACTTTGTCCTTTAGGTCTTTCCACCAGTTCCCAAACATCATTTCTAATAAATTGATTCAACTCTTCTTGCATTGCTAAAATCCAAAATTCACCAGAAAGGGCTTGGTTAATGGTGGTGGGTTCAGTCATAGAAATAAAGGCAGAGTGGTTAACCTCCTTCCTAAGTCCATGTCTAGTCTTAACTCCACTAGAAGGGTCTCCTAAGATCAAATCCTTGGGGTGACTTGTAGAGTATCTCCAATCTCTAGGCAAAGTGTGTGAAGTTTCCCCCCTTTCAACAAAGTTCTCTACTCCTTGGGTGACACCTTCTATTCCTTCATTACTTAGGTGCTCACACCCCTTCCCCAAATTCTCTACTCCACTAGTAATCTCTCCAATATCATCATCTTCTACACCATGTTTCTTAGCCTCAGACTCATCAAAAACTATATGGGTTGTCTCTTCTACCATTAAAGTTCTCTTGTTAAACACCCTAAAAGACTTCCCAACACTAGAATACCCCAAGAATACTCCCTCATCAGATTTAGGATCAAATTTTCCCAAGTGAGATTTCCCATTGTTGTGAATGAAAACCTTACAACCAAAGACATGAAGGTGGGAAAGATTGGGTGTTCTACCCTTAAGGATCTCATAGGGTGTCTTCTCTAATTTGGCTCTAACATTCACCCTATTCAACACATAACAAGCTGTGTTAACCGCTTCAGCCCAAAAGTATTTTGGAAGTGAATACTCAGCAAGCATGGCTCTAGCGGCTTCTACCAAGGTTCGGTTATTCCTTTCAGCTACCCATTCTGCTGAGGAGTCCTAGGGGCTGAAAAATTGTGACTAATCCCCTTGTCCTCACAAAAATCTCCAAATCTTTCATTTTCAAATTCTCCCCCATGATCACTATGGATGGTCAAAATCTCACAACCTAGCTTCTTCTGAATCCAAGTAAAAAATATTTTAAACTCCTCAAAAGACTCACTTTTATGTGAAAGAAATCTAGTCCAAGTGAACCTCGAGTAGTCATCAACAATCACAAAACCATAGACTTTCCCTCCCAAACTAGCCGTGCTAATGGGTCCAAACAAATCCATGTGAAGGACTTCTAAAGGTCTAGAGGTGCTAATGTCCTTGATGGGGTGAAAAGTGGAGTGGACTTGCTTTCCTAGTTGACATGCATCACAAAGGTTGTCTTTTGTAAACTTAAGTTTGGGGACACCTCTAACTAGGTCTTTCTGGGTCACTTTCCTAAGGGTTTTCATACTTGCATGACAAAGCCTCCTGTGCCACAACCAAGACTCATCAATCACAGTTTTTAAGCAAAAAGAAGCAGCACATTCAATGTTATTTAAATCAAGCATGTAGACGTTGTTGTTCCTCTTTCCCTGCAAAATAGTGTTGTTACTTAAACTTACAATGCATGAATCCGTAAAGAACTGCACGGTGAAGCCTTTGTCACAGAATTGACTGATGCCGAGCAAGTTGTGCTTCAATCCATCTATAAGAAAAACATTTTCAATCATAAGGTTCTTGGAATTTCCAATTATGCCTGCTCTTACCACCTTCCTGGTGGTGTTGTCTCCAAGAGTAACCTTGCCTCCAATCTTGGACTCTAGTACAACAAACTGGCTAGCATCACCAGTCATATGTCGAGAGCATCCACTATCCAGGTACCACATGCTCTCACGAGGTCTTTGTTGACCTCATTATTCGAGGTCAATTTCCCCGAATTCAATTCTAGCACCTAGGTTCTCGTAGCCTAGAATAGACATCAACCGCAGGATTTCCCTTAGGTGGACGCCCACTGACATAACATCGACTCGAGCCTATCACTCAATTCGAATCAAAATCAATTCAACCCAATTTTAATTCAACTCCAAACGAACTCAAATCAAGCTCGATTTATGATTCGTCGATGTCGATCGACTCGATCTAATTTATTTTCAATCAAATTGATACATTATTGGGCTCAAATCAACTCACCAATCAAACCCAAATTTCTTTCTAATAAAGTCGGATTTAATTTTTCGATCAAATTGAATCAACCTTTAAATCTTTCTTTAATCCTAGCCCTCTATTTGAATTGAGAGATAGATAGTTTCATTTAGACCAATTAAGACTGAAATTGATTCAAAGAAATGATTAACATTATTAAAATCAAAATGAAATAAGAGTTAGGGCTAGTCTAACCAAACCCAACGAGACCAAGATCAACCCAATCCGAGCCCAAATGAGTCCAAATCAAGGGTTCAAAGCGCTGTTGGAAGGTTCAAACCGCAATTTGAGTTATCAAACGGTCTCCGATTTTGACGAGCTTATACTCGAATCGAACGGCTCGACGAGGCGAATCCAATGAACACAAGATCACCAAATTCCGAAATCAGTAAGGCCTTCAAATGTCCAACGAACGGTCCACGGTCAAAGGGTTCAGCAACAACCCATAACCACCCACTCTCCCTCTCCCTCAACCCATAACCACCCACTCTCACTCTCCCTCAACCCAAAAAACGTCCAAGCCTCCCTCCTATCATACATGACACGTCCAAGAACTCCTCCTCCCCATTCGCAAGGAACCCCAACACCCACTCTCCTCTCCTCTTCAAGTTACACGAAATCAGCCTCCTCTACACACGAAGCCCCCTCGGTCGCTCCTACAGCAGTTGCATGCCGACAATCTTCTAAATCTTGGGTATATCCTCTACATATTCATCTTCTTCCCTCTAAATTCTTCTTCTTACTTTTTTTTAATCTCTTCTCCTTGAATGGTTCTTATTTTCTCAAAATCATGAATCAATTTTTGAAAATCTTCATATTTGTTTTGTTAATTATGAAATTTAGATAAAAATTTTTGTTGAAATCAAAATTTTCTTCATCTTTAAAATTTTGAATGGCTACATTTTTTTTTATAATCATATTATATCTTGCATTGTTATTTTTGAGAGGTTTTGAGTTGTCATGTTTAGTAGCAATAGAATAATGGGAAACGAAATGCTAGACTTTTGTTAATAGTTTGTTCAGTCCTTACGAAGGATTTCTTGAGTTCATTTGTGTAAGCTTCACTAATGGTTATTTCCCATAATCAGTTAATGTATTTTTCGTCTTTCTTTTCAATATGATATTGACAGTAAAATGAAACAAATTATTACAATCTCTTTGTTTTGTATAGTCACTATTCCCATCTCAATATGATCAAGTTTTCTTTATGTGCAAGTTAAGAGTTGGTATAAGAATAAAAAAACAAATATTTGGATGTAGGAGGATAAATAATTTGTATGTAATTCGAAAGAGTAATGTGATAAATTTGTATATGTCTTGAAAGAAGTATTTGTGGAATTTGCAAAGGTAAAAGTGTGTAGGGTTTAGAAAGTAAATATTGGGTTTTTGGAAAATGAAAGTATATGTTTTAAAGGTAAAAAATTATGTATTTTTGGAAAGTGTTTATGTTGAAGTTTAAAATATATAGAAATGTACTTTGAATGTTGGAGTGTATAAAAAAAACATTTTTGATGAAGAAAATTGTAGAGTATGATTTTGAGAAGGAAGAAGTGTATATTTATAAGAGGTAAAAATATTTGTTTTGTGAAATTTGTATGTGTTTTAGAAAGAATGATGTGTGTAAATGTTGAAAGTGTGTGTAGGAAAAGTGAGAAGTGTATATATATTGAAAGTGGAATTGTATGAATTTGAAAAAAGAAGTGAAGTGTATAGGTGGAAAAGTGATTTGTGGTAGGAAGTGAGTGAGTTAGTTGTTTACTAGAAAATAGAAGTATTGAAGGACAATGCCTCTCTTTCTCTCTCTACCTCTCATTCTCTCTCCTTTCTTCTTCCCCTTTCTTGTTGCCTTGGAGTAAATATTGGAAAGGTATACAATATGCTTATAAAGTAAAGGTTCCAAAAGTATAATTAACAGAACTGGTGTTCAAGCCCGAAGAAAGGTACGTCTTTTATTTTCAGTAAATTTAAATTATTTTATTATTATTTGTTAAATGTGCTTTCTAATCCCTGTTTTCCTTGTTTTCTTCTTTATATTTGCATAAACTACGAGGAACGGTACCGGTCGAGGGAACAAAAGGACAAGGAGCTAATGACGTCAGTCGCTTCTATCCAACCGGGTAGAGGTGCTATGGGCGGAACCACCGGGTCGTAGCCCCCGGTGCCTGTAAGTATTTCTAAACTTAGAAAACCTTTAGGGACCCCTTGATGTGGTGTGCGCAAACCCTTCCTTTTTAGGTCCTTGTAGTAACTTCAATTTTATTAGGATTACTTCTATTTTATTTTAGATCCCTAAATTCCTTTTACACATGCGCAAAGTCCTAAGGGTTAGTAATAACAAAAATTTCATCCTATACAACAGTAGTGACACTTAAGGACAAAAATTAAGGACTGAGTCTTAAAAAATTTAGACTTAGGATGCATGCACACTTTAGGATAGAAACATATAACATAGAAAACTTAGTGACACCTTACCCTAGAATTAGTGAACATTTTTAAATTAAAATTCAATCAATTAGAAAACTTTAGTCAATAATTAACCTATATAGGACATATCAAAATCACACAACCTGTTGCACATACTTAGAATAGTTTGTTAGGACAACCGACTCTAGATTTAGGTTTGGCCGGTGTTTATTTTCTTACTGCTGTGTGACGGGCTTTCTCGGCTTTCATTGCATGTTGGATGTAAAACTGTTGGTGTGTTTGTTTACTTACTTTTACCACACTTTGTGTTATGATTTGACTGACGATTAGATTACCCATAGGTTAGAAGCGATCTAGGTTGTTAACAAGATTTCTTGCAGGTGGCCACACTCGTGCAGGGCAGAAAAGGGAGCTAATTAATCAAAAATTTTATATAAATGCTACAGGTACTTCAGTTACTTAGCCCCCAAATAAAAAGAGTGTGGCCAAATGTGGCTAATTGATTTAATTTAAATGCATATATATAACTGCTTGGGATGATTTTTGCTTAGGATAACCCTGCAGGTGGTCTAGATTTTCTTTCTTTTTTTGTGAAATGTAATGTAAACGTAAATGTATTTGAAAATTATCATAAATGTGAAAGTGATTTTGAAAGTGGGATATTACATCCAATTTGGAATCCAAAGAAAAGAGAATATACCTTAAAGGATTATCCTCTTTTATATGGAAAGCCAAATTAGGATGATTCAATATCCAAATAGAAAAGAAAATACCCCTCTTAGGGATGAGTTTCTTTTCATTTGTATATTTAGAACCTGCCGGATCCAAGAAATTCATAGAAGAAGAAAAGATAGAACGAGAAGATTGAAGAAAGAAGATGAAGAAATGAAGATTCAAGGAATAGTATATCCCATTTCAAAATTCACTTGCGTCATTCTTAGGATTAGAATCCGGGTTTGTTGTCAGTGGTGCCTGGCCACTTTACTTTTCTGCAAATTCTGGGTGTAATATGGACATTGGACATTGGACATTATATTTGGATTATTAAAATTGATTGTTTACATTGTTTGTGCAGTAGATTTTTTTAGGATCTTGCATGTCGTGTTTTGTTTTAGCCTGGATACGAATCGGAGTGCTTTTTTTTTTGTAAGGGTACGCTTAAAATTCTTCTACTTATAATTTTAAATAAAAATTTTTAGGCTCACATAGTAACTCTAATGATCTAAGAAGTAAGCTCGGGACCGCCGAGAGTCAGCAATCTCTAAGGAAAAACCTATTTTCTCTTCCTTGTTAGGCACCTCCCCGCCTGCGGGTTCTGGCAGACCACTTGACCTATGAGGGTGCAGTTCTGTCAAGGGGAAGTTGTGCAATCTCTAGGGAAAAACCTATTTTCTAAGCCTGATTTTAAAACTGCTTCATATTCATTTTATGCATTCGAGTCAATTAGCATGCATTGCATTAGATACAAACTAAAAAGAGTCTAAAATATTAATTGCATTTCTACACATTTATCACCCTACATAAGTTGAGGGGCTAATTAGGAATTGTCTTAGATGTCGGCCCCCAATTCTTTAAAACTTAAATAACATCCCTACCCATCTTTCATAAGAGACTGGACACATGGTTTTAAAGCGCCTAGGTGGTTAGCTGGCTAAAACCGCCTAGGTGGTTAGCTGGCTCCCCAATCCAGGCCGGGGTAAGTCCATATTTGCACTTCATTAGTTAGGTTCGGGTCACTATTTTATAGTACCCAAATTAGATTTAGGTTCTGAGGCAGATTCTTTTTAGATCTTAAGTCCTCGCCCTCCGGGAATATAATCCCAAATTTCTAATAAAATGTCAAGTTAAACATAAAATTTCTCTCTTAAAATGTAAAGCCCAACATAGGATAGGCTGAGGTTGTCTCTGAGCTTCTTAGAATCCGACGCCTCCTACTTTTCTTCCTTTGACCCGCTAATAAATGTTCACCATTGAGTTGTCTCCTTGAAAATTCCTACTTCTTTTTCCTTGTCTTTTACTTTGTAATCAGAAGGGTATGAAATCACTGCTTTAATCGAGAGTTTTCTTAGGAGCTTCTCTCCTAGGATGTAATTAACTATAGGGGCTTGCTCCTATAGGGATTTGGGAACCCCAGACTAAAATAAACCTTGTTTTATTCATATAAAACAAGGGAAGAATCTTTGGGAATGCAGATATCTTTAAAAAATCTTCATTTCTAATCTTGAATATGTTTGTAGGATGTTATTATTGTCTTTTCAGATAACATAATTTCTTACTTATTATATTTAACTTTAGAAATGATGAATTTTATAAAATTCATTCTTGTTTTTGGATGTGTTAAAGAATATTATGTTCGTCTTTAAAGATGATATAATATTCTTTTTTGTCATATCTAAATAAAAGAATGAATAAGCTTTTCAAAAGAATTTATTTCTATTTTTAAACATATTCTATAGAATTTTATGTTCATCTTTCGAGATGATATATTATTCTTTGAACTGTGTTTGATCATAGAAATATTAATTTTCAAAACACTATTTTGATATTGAATCCATTGTAGAATACTGTGTCTGCCTCTCGAGACTGTACTTTATTCTCAATGTAGTATTCGATTATGAAATAGGAGAAAATCAAAATCTGCGTGGTGACATAAATTTTCCCACCAAGGTTTTTCTGGCGACTCCGCTGGGGATCAATCCTCTCTCCATCTTTAGTAGTGATTTTTACCCTTACATCGGTAGTATACTTGTGCTCGTCATGGGTTGTAACTACCTTTCTTCCGCCGGTTCTTTTATTCATTTCATTCTTGAATAATTTGGCCGGTATCTAAAAAATTTTAGAGGTCTTATTTTTGACCCCGTTAGAAAACTAATGGGAAGATCCTTTGTACGACCTTTTTGTAAAGAAATTTCCTGTGCTAATTCGAATGTTGCAGTTACATTTTTCTTGTAGCTTGATGTTTGACTTAGCACTGGGTCCAAAATCCCTTTGCCCAATCTTTAGTAATATGTATAGTTACTTCTTTTAGTAACTTAACGTATTATTTGGATTGGGTCCAAATAACTTTAAGTATTCAAAAATTTTAAACTTCTGTGTCCTAGTTAATATGTTGCAGTTATATATTTTTATAACTCGATATGTGGCTGGACAAATCTCAAGAAAATTTGAGCTTTTAAATCAAAATTTTTTCCTTATCTAAACCAACATATTATAGTTATATTTTTTTTATAGCTTAATATGTGTGGTAGGACAAGGTCCAAAAGCTTAAACCTTCAAATCAAAACTTTCTGCTTGTCCTAATAACATATTGTTGCTACATGTCCTTTGTAGCTTGATATATTTGCTAGGACAGGGTCCAGAATCTGATGTATGCAAGATTTTTGAGATTAAATTTAATTTGATTTGAGAAAAGTTTGAAGGTTCAAATACAAGTCAAGCTTATAAAAATAATTTTTCTTAGAGAAAATTGCAGGTTGATTCCTTTTAAAAAGAAATTTGTCTCTATCTTCTTTAAATTGTAATTAGAATTTCATTGTGGTTGACTCCTCTAAACCTTAAAGAATAAGACCTATAGTTATCACTGCTAAAATGAAAAGTGTGTTCCCTCCCTTCCTCCACTTGAGTGGATTAACGCTTTAGATGAAGATATACTTAATCTCATTTCCTTTTGGAACCTCAAAGCACAAAAATTTTGTTAATTTTGCTAAAGTTCCTAACAATAGTCTGAATTAAACTCAAATATATTTCAAATCTCATATTCAACCATATTATAATTTTTCTAATCTTAGGAATGAATAATTATTGGTTGATATATTGAAGTTTGAAAATATTTTGAATTCCCTCATCTTTAAGCCTTCTTGTAAGTTAGAATTTAAGATGCTTTTAAATCCTATTTCTTAAGGGTACTACATGGATAAGATGATTTGTCCTCTACTATGTGGTTTAACTCTGATAGAAAATGGATCCTAAGGCATGCGATAAAGATAAATGACCTAATCAATTATATAAATGCCTTCGTTTACCATCTGAAGTTTTCTCTTATGGAAATTTTTTTTAAATCAAATTTTAGCTAAGTTTACTCTTGGCTTTATTATTCCATTTGAGAAAACTCATGAGCAGTTCTTATTAAAGATTGATCATCTTAAATTTCGTTCGAATCGAAAACTTAGGACAATTCAAGTTTCTTTATTGAGGTTAACCCATGATATGGTTAACATTCCATTTATCATGTGGCTTTCCCTCAAAATTAATTAACACATCTTGAATTGATACTAAGTTAGTCGATTTCATAACATCTTTAATAATTTTCTTCTTCAGTAATGATAAAATTAAATTATCATATTATGGTTCATCCATTATGATATCAATATGTATTTTCTTTTGAATTAGAATTTATATCAAATTGGAATTGGAGGAAGTGGAAATTTTAATCATCTTCTTATCATTATACATCTCATAGGAATATTGTGAATTGATGAACTTATTTCATAATTATCTCATTCAAGTTATTTATTCATACTATAGGATTGGGTCCAATTTATAAATCCATCTTTCTTGTATAAGAGGGTTAATTTTTCACTCTTATACTTGAAAGATGATTTTACAATTGAAATAATTATTTCAAGATTTAAATAAAGGAAGCCTCCAAAAAAAAAAAAAGAAGAGAAAAAGGTGAAGAAAGAAAAGAAAAGAAAAGAAAAGAAAAGAAAAAAGAGACACATTCATTAAATGTGTAGGAAAAAAAGAAAAAAAAAAGAAGTGGCTTCCCTTTCTAAATCTTGAATATCATAGGACCTATTCATCCTTTAGTATTTTTTTAACACTTGACTTTGAGAATTCAAAATTTTGGTTCATCATCAAGCATTGATGTTCTATTAGATGTAATATATATATATCATATAAAAAATTTGAAAATGATGAATTTCTACTTCTAATTTGATTCTCTTTTGATATAATTCTTAATTCAAAAAAAAAATGAAGAAGAAAACCACAGTTTTGCTTATAGGGAGCTTTGATCTGGGTTAATAAAATCTAAATCTCGAGACCTCTCTAGTTAGCAAACTTGAGTAGGTCAGTTCAGATTTTCAAATCATTATCAAGAAAAATCATATAGATGATCAATCTAAATGAAATTATAATTGTGCTGGTTATGCATTATTGGGTTTCACATATCTAACCTAATTAAGATGCATAAACAAACTATTATTCAAATATCTTCAACTCTCTTTTAAACATTTTCCAATTTAAATGAGATTCTAGATAAAGTCCTGATGCTAGATGATCTACAGTGATATTTATAAATATCAAAATCACTTTCTTTGAATTCAAAATTTTAAAACTGAACTAAAGGACATCCTTTAGTTAGTTTTGAGATGATTGTCTAATATTCTCATTCACTATGAATAGATGTCATGTCTGAATTTTAAATATATCATTGGCTAAACTATGATGTTAGAACATGAGGGGTTCTATCCTTAGTGATGTCAATGATATCTTTGTTTGAATTTTTGCTAAACGTCAAATCAAATTCAAACTACAGTTTGACCTAATCCATTATTGACTAATCTTGGATGTTACAATTGGAGGGATTCTATTCCCGATAAAGTCTATGATGACTTCGTCAAATAGATATAAAATTCAATTCAAGAAATATCTTCACCTTATCATAAATTAGAATCAGATGTTAGAGTCTAAACAACTCTATTCCTGTTAGCATTGAAATTCAAAATATTTAAAACTACAATTTTCTTTGAAAGAAAGTTGTTAAGTTTTGACTATTTGATTAAAATTCATTTTGGTTATATTCAAATTTTAATTTAGAGGGAGTCAACCCATCCTTCGTTGAGTTTTTGAATCTTTTCCTATGTCATTTTGATTGGGTGAAGATGATTAAAACTTAAGCGATCACAGTCAAATACTATAAGAAAATTATCAAATGAAAAATAAAGTTTTCACTCTCTGATGAAAATCAAAATTTTCTCAATCATTATGAGTATTTGATATTCCTTAATGCTTTCACTATAAAGGATGCTCAAATATACTCATTGTTCTATAACAACTCATGCAAAAGTTAAAATTTTCTAAAGGAAATTTTATCATGTTGCATTTAGTTCTTCTAGAACATGCAAATGAGAACTCTAGAAAATTCATATATTTTTTTTTAGTTAATCGAAACAAATTCAATCGCAGATTGAAACTTTAATCAAAATCTTGCATTCTTCCTTTGGTGTTTGAGAAGCTTTGATAAATCTTTACTTTTCAAAGATGATCAAACTACAACCTTCTTTCTACTTTCTTGACATATGATGATCCGATATAAAAAACACAATCCCTAGTGGATTGTTTGTAAGTTATATAGATCATATATAATGGAGGAGAAAATAAAATTCTCAATCCAATAATTTCAAGACTATCATTCAAAATTTTTTTCCCCTTCTAGAAAATGACATAAGCAAAAGCTTTTGATCTCCAGTAGAACATTTGTAAGTTGTCAATGTCATTTATAATGAAGTGAAAAGGTCCAAAGCTTTAAAGAAATCAAATATACATTAAAAGTTCAAAACCTCTTTAAATCAGTCTTTAGGTCTAAGTCCGCTTTTACGGCATCCTATTGACTTTCTGGCTTAAGTCCGCTCTTACAGCAGCCAATCCTGATTAAATCTGTCTTTAGGTATAAGTCCTCCTACGGCATCCTATTGACATCTTTGAAGTTAGGAGTAAGCATCGCTAGTGGCATCCTAATCTTCATCCCGAGGAGAAGTATAAGCATCTCCAGCGGCATCTTCTCTTCATTAAATTCTAAATCTTAAATCCGTCATTAGGTATAAGTCCTCCTACGGCATCCTATTGACATCTTTGGAGTTAGGAGTAAGCATCCCTAGTGGCATCCTATTCTTCGTCTCAAGGAGAAGTATAAGCATCCCTAACGGCATCTTCTCTTCATTAAATCTTAAATCTTAAATCCGTCTTTAGGTATAAGTCCTCCTACGGCATCCTATTGACATCTTTGAAATTAGGAATAAGCATCCCTAGTGGCATCCTAATCTTCATCCCGAGGAGAAGTATAAGCATCCCCAACGGCATCTTCTCTTCATTAAATTGTAAATTTTTAATCTGTCATTAGGTCTAAGTCCGCTTTTACGACATCCTATTGACATCCTTGAAGTTAGGAGTAAGCATCCCTAGTGGCATCCTAATCTTCGTCCCGAGGAGAAGTATAAGCATCCCCAGCGGCATCTTCTCTTCATTAAATTCTAAATTTTAAATCTGTCATTAGGTCTAAGTCCGCTTTTACGGCATCCTATTGACATCCTTGAAGTTAGGAGTAAGCATCCCTAGTGGCATCCTAATCTTCGTCCCGAGGAAAAGTATAAGCATCCCTAGCGGCATCTTCTCTTCAGTAAATCTTAAATCTTAAATTTGATCCTCTATGGTTAGGTGTGAGTCCCCACACTTAGGCTTCCTTTCCATATGATCTTCTGATCCTCTGAGGTTAGGTGTGAGTCCCCACACTTAGGCATCCATTCCTCACGATCATCCGCTAGAGTTGGAGAACGCCCCTCGTGGCACCATCCTAGTGTAAATCTTAAATCTTAAATCTGATCCTCTATGGTTAGGTGTGAGTCCCCACACTTAGGCTTCCTTTCCATATGATCTTCTGATCCTCTGAGGTTAGGTGTGAGTCCCCACACCTAGGCATCCTTTCCTCACGATCATCCGCTAGAGTTGGAGAACGCCGCTCGTGGCACCATCCTAGTGTAAATCTTAAATCTTAAATCTGATCCTCTATGGTTTGGTGTGAGTCCCCACACTTAGGCTTCCTTTCCATATGATCTTCTGATCTTCTGAGGTTAGGTGTGAGTCCCCACACTTAGGCATCCTTTCCTCACGATCATCCGCTAGAGTTGGAGAACGCCCCTCGTGGCACCATCCTAGTGTAAATCCTAAATCTTAAATCTGATCCTCTATGGTTAGGTATGAGTCCCCACACTTAGGCTTCCTTTCCATATGATCTTCTAATCCTCTGAGGTTAGGTGTGAGTCCCCACACTTAGGCATCCTTTCCTCACGATCATCCGCTAGAGTTGGAGAACGCCCCTCGTGGCACCATCCTAGTGTAAAACTTAAATTTTTAAACCTTCCAAGATTAGATATAATCTTTTCCATATGTTGCTTTCTTTTCTTAGAAGACGCCCTTTAGTTCGTTGAGTTAGGTGTAAGTGCCCACTTAATGGCATCCTTCCTCTTGAACTAGAAAGAAGACTCTAGTCTTATCAAAATCATATTCAAACCAAAATCACATTCAAATTTCCTATTCGTGCCAAACCTCATTCAACTTTTCAATATCTTGGCTTTATTAAATAATACTAATTTCATTAGTTATTATTTGCTAAAGCCATCAATGCCAACATAAACTTCAAAATCACTGAATCAACTCAAATTTTTGTCAACTTTCATTTTGTTTATCTTTCAAATAACAAAATCTTTTCAAATAGTATACTCAAATCTTCAACTTCAACTCTATATCTAGTTGATTGTTTCGGTCAACGCCAATATGCACGATAAACTTTGGCAAGTTTATCATGCCTATTGGGGGTCCATTTGTTGACCTCATTATTCGAGGTCAATTTCCCCGAATTCAATTCTAGCACCTAGGTTCTCGTAGCCTAGAATAGACATCACCTGCAGGATTTCCCTTAGGTGGACGCCCACTGACATAACATCGACTCGAGCCTATCACTCAATTTGAATCAAAATCAATTCAACCCAATTTTAATTCAACTCCAAACGAACTCAAATCAAGCTCGATTTATGATTCGTCGATGTCGATCGACTCGATCTAATTTATTTTCGATCAAATTGATACATTATTGGGCTCAAATCAACTCACCAATCAAACCAAAATTTCTTTCTAATAAAGTCGGATTTAATTTTTCGATCAAATCGAATCAACCTTTAAATCTTTCTTTAATCCTAGCCCTCTATTTGAATTGAGAGATAGATAGTTTCATTTAGACCAATTAAGACTGAAATTGATTCAAAGAAATGATTAACATTATTAAAATCAAAACGAAATAAGAGTTAGGGCTAGTCTAACCAAACCCAACGAGACCAAGATCAACCCAATCCGAACCCAAATGAGTCCAAATCAAGGGTTCAAAGCGCTGTTGGAAGGTTCAAACCGCAATTTGAGTTACCAAACGGTCTCTGATTTTGACGAGCTTATACTCGAATCGAACGGCTCAACGAGACGAATCCAATGAGCCCAAGATCACCAAATTCCGAAATCAGTAAGGCCTTCAAATGTCCAACGAACGGTCCATGATCAAAGGGTTCAGCAACAACCCATAACCACCCACTCTCCCTCTCCCTCAACCCATAACCACCCACTCTCACTCTCCCTCAACCCAAAAAACGTCCAAGCCTCCCTCCTCTCATACATGACACGTCCAAGAACTGTTTGATTAGTTGCTATTTGAATGTGTTATATTTATGCAACTTATGTAGTTTTGATGATTCCAAACATTATTGTTCAAATGTATAGTTATCTCCTAACAATTTCAGAAGATTTGCACTTGCTCTTGTGTGTACTAACATTTCAGGAAAATCAGACTCCAGACTACGAAAAGTTCAATTCAAATTCAACATGAGATATTTTATTTAATTGATGTTTGTCTTTTCTTTGAATTAATTTTGAAAGGGAGTGATTGTAATTGAGTGAATAAAATCTCACACACACAAATAAGGAGATCTTAAAATTCTATACTGATCGTACAGGACGATATTTATCGTACTGGACGATCTGTCAGTTATCTCCTATAGAGCACTTGGAACGAATAGGAACTTGCTTTGAAAAATTTTCTAAGTCCTATTCGTCCAGGACGAAATTTATTATCGTACCAGGTGATGGGTTCTCTGTAAAATTTTCGTCCAGACGAATTTTACCATCGTACGAGGCGACCAGTCCTCTGGAAAATTTTCGTCCAGACGAAAACAAATTATCGTCCGCGGCGATTGGTTCTCTGGAAAATTTTCGTCCAGACGAAATAAATAATCGTCCAGGACGATCGGCTCTCAGGAAAATTTTCGTCCAGACGATCACATTTTCGTTCAAACGATAAACCGACTTAGAACAATTTTCAGCAGTTTCTAGAATCGACCTTGTAATAACCGTTCGTACTGGACGAACCAAGTTCGTACAGGACGATCAGCTGTACGAAGTCAGTTCGTACACATATACAAATTGGGTCGTTTCAGATCGTTTAAGTAAAATCGTCCAGGACGATCCAGAATCGTACAGGACGATCCACTGCGTACAGAATTGAAAATTTGCAGTTTTTGGGCGGTTTCACTTGTCTTTTATATAAATAGTCCAAATTAGACTGCCACCCAATCTTTTTGTCATTTGATCTTCGTGCCTCTTGAGAGAATAGCCAAGAAGAGAGTGGAAGAGAGCATTCAAAGGAGGATTCCTACCACTGGAGCGAGAAGGCTTCACTTGGATTGCTAAGGTAAGAGTCTCTACTTGTGGAATTGGATTTCTTCACTCTTTTTCTTTCTTACTTCTAGATTCTTGTGAGAAGATCATTCAAGAAGGTCCGGTTCTCTGCCGACACTTGGAGAGTGTGAACAGACGAGGGTTCTCTGCCCACACTAGGAGAGTGTGAAAGGAAGAAGGTTCTCTGCCTACACTTGGAGAGTGTAAACAGCCGTAAGGTTCTCTGCCTACACTTGGAGAGTGTAAACAGCCGTAGGGTTCTCTGCCCACACTAGGAGAGTGTGAAAGGACGACGGTTCTCTGCCGCACCGGGTAGTGGTGAAAAGAGTGTTTTGTACAGGCTTCTCCGCCTTGCTGTGGGTGCTAAAGGAGAGTCACTTTGTGGTATTAGTGCAATACTCAGAGGGTGCCTCTGAGGAGTGGATGTAGGTCTGGTTATAGACCGAACCACTATAAATCTGGTGTCATTTACTTTATAGCTTTTACATTTCCGCACTTTAAATTTCAGTTTTAACAACTCTGTGGTTGAAAAACATTTTTCTACTAACTTTAAAAGAAAATTTTATTTCGGTTCAACTTTATTATTAAGAGGGTTTAAAATTTTAAAAACTACCAATTCACCCCCCTCTTGGTAGCCTTGGGACACTTACTTAGGCTTAACAACCTAATTACTGGACTCAACAAGTGGTATCAGAGCAGAGTTTCAAAATCATAAGTTTGAACTACTTTTTGATTAACGTAGATGGCTACATTTGGAAACCGAAACTCACCTGAGGGTTACTCTATCACTAGACCTCCACTGTTTGATAATATTCCTTTTGATTTTTGGAAAACACGCATGTCTACTTTCTTACAGTCACTTGATTATCGCATGTGGATGCTAGTCCAGGAAGGTTACACAAAACCAACTAGATTAGTTGATGGAATTAGGGTAGATACACCCTATGCAGATTGGACTATAGAAGAACGTGACTTAGCACAATTAAATGCGAAATGTTTAAATAGTTTCTATTGTGCTTTAAAATCTGAAGACTACATGCGAGTTTCCACTTGTAAAAGCGGAAAAGACATATGGGATAGACTTTGTATTACTTATGAAGGGACAAATGAGGTTAAGCAATCAAGACTCAATATCTTGTTACATGACTACGAGTTATTTTGCATGAAACCTAATGAATCTATATCTGACATGTACACAAGATTCACTCAAATTGTAACCTCTTTGCATGCACTTGGTAGGGAATTAACTAATGCTGAAATGGTTAATAAGATTCTTCGTTGTTTACCTACTGCATACGATGCTAAAATTACTGCAATTACAGAGTCAAAAGATCTGAACATTTATTCTATTGACAATCTTCTTGGTTCACTCATTGCTTACGAGCAAGGAGTAAGTCAAAGAAAGATTGATGCAGGTGAACCAAGAAAGGACAAGAATCTTGCATTAAATGTGGAAGAGTCAGAAAGTGAACACTCACAACCTGAGGATGAAGACGATATAGCACTGATGACTAGACAATTCAGAAGCTTTTTAAAGAGGAAGCAGAAGAGACGCCAGCAATGGAATAGAGGTAAGTATAACAAAAATGGCAGGGTTTCTAATGAAGTGATTTGTTATGAATGCAGGAAACCAGGTCATATAAAAACTGATTGTCCAAAACTTAAAGCCACTCCTAGCAAGGAGAAGGTAGAGGAGAAACCAATGGTAAAAAGGGGCAAGAAGAAGTTTCAAAAGGCTTTTTGGGCGGACTCAGCTTCAGACTCATCTGAGACTGAAAACGAAGAAGAAGTCACCAACCTTTGCTTGATGGCAGATAAAGCTGAACAATCAGATCAAGAAGAGGTATACTCTCACACAAGACCTCGTGAGAGTATATGGTACCTGGACAGCGGATGTTCTAAGCACATGACTGGAGATACTGCTCAATTCATAACGCTGGAAGCCAGGAGTGGAGGCAAGGTTACACTTGGAGATAATACCACAAAGAAGGTGGTTGGATCAGGTATGATTGGAAATTTGAAAAACTTTTTCATAGATAATGTTTTATTAGTTGAAGGCTTAAAACATAATTTGCTTAGCATAAGTCAGCTATGTGATAAGGGCTATAATGTAAAATTTTTACCTACTAGCTGCATAATTAGCCTAAATGGGAAAATTGTTTTAAATGGAAAAAGGGTGAACAATGTCTACATGCTAGATTTAAATTGTATTCAATCTCCTACTGCTTTTTGTTTGAAAACTGTTTCTGATGAATCATGGCTTTGGCATAGGAGACTTTGTCATTCTAGTATGAAAAATCTTAGAAGAATTACCCAAAAGAATTTGGTTAGAGGAATACCTAAACTAGACTTTACTAAGGACCACTTATGTGATGCATGTCAATTAGGAAAACAAGTGAAGTCCTCTTTTAAGTCCAATAAAGATCTTAGGACCAGTAAACCTTTAGAAATTCTTCACATGGATCTTTTTGGACCTGTAAGCACGGTTAGTCTAGGAGGAAAGGTATATGGATTTGTAATAGTAGATGATTTTTCAAGATTCACCTGGGTTAAATTTCTTTTTCAAAAGAGTGAATCATTTGAGAAATTCAGAAATTTTTCAACTTGGATACAAAGAAAACTAGGATGTGAAATAATTTCTATACAAAGTGATCATGGAGGAGAATTTGAAAATGAAAGATTTGAAGATTTCTGTAAAGAAAAGGGGATTGATCACAATTTTTCTGCACCTAGAACTCCTCAACAAAATGGAGTAGTTGAAAGAAAGAACAGAACATTAATAGAAGCCGCCCGAGCAATGTTAGCAGAATACTCTCTTCCTAGATATTTTTGGGCTGAGGCGGTTAGCACTGCATGCTATGTTCTGAATAGGGTAAATGTGAGATCAAATTTGAATAAAACACCCTATGAATTGGTAAAAGGTAGAACACCAAATTTGTCTCATTTACATGTATTTGGTTGCAAGGTGTTCATACATAATAATGGAAAATCTGCCTTAGGAAAATTTGATCCAAAATCAGATGAAGGAATTTTTGTTGGATATTCAAGTGTTGGAAAATCTTATAGAGTATTCAACAAAAGAACTTTAGTCATTGAAGAAACCACACATGTTGTTTTTGATGAAAATGGAAACATAGAAGAGCCAAAAGTTGTTGAAGAAGAAATTGAAGAAAACTCCCAAAAGATTGATAGATTAAATTTGGAAGAAAATGTGGAAGAAATTATAGAAAGAGAAGACCCTTTGCCTAGAGATTTGAGATTCTCTAAAAATCACCCAAAAGAATTAATTATAGGTGAACCAAGTGAGGGTGTTAGAACTAGGCGTGGATTAAACAAGGAAGTCAATCATTCAGCTTTTATTTCAACTATTGAACCCACTAACATTGATCAAGCACTTTCAGATGAATTTTGGATATTGGCCATGCAAGAAGAGTTAAATCAATTTGTAAGAAATAAAGTTTGGGAACTAACTACAAGGCCAAAAGATCAAAGTGTTGTTGGAACCAAGTGGGTGTTCAAAAATAAAATGAATGACTCAGGAGTAGTTATTAGAAATAAGGCTAGATTAGTAGCTAAGGGGTATAATCAAATTGAAGGAATTGATTTTGAGGAAACTTTTGCCCCTGTAGCTAGACTTGAAGCAATTAGGGTTTTACTAGCCTTTGCCTGTTTTAAAGGTTTTAAATTATTTCAAATGGATGTTAAAAGTGCCTTTTTAAATGGAGTAATTGAAGAAGATGTTTTTGTAGAACAACCTCCAGGTTTTGAAAATTCTAAATTTCCAAATCATGTTTTCAAATTAAAAAAGGCATTATATGGATTGAAACAGGCACCTAGGGCTTGGTATGAGAGGTTAAGCACCTTCCTACTTGAAAGATCTTTTGAAAAAGGAAGTGTGGATACAACTCTCTTTTTAAGAAAAATTCGAAAGGATATACTTATTGTTCAAATTTATGTGGATGACATCATCTTTGGATCTTCAAATAAACATCTTTGTGATGATTTTTCTAAAACAATGAGTAATGAATTCGAAATGAGTCTAATGGGAGATTTAAATTACTTTCTAGGATTTAGCATTAAGCAACTTGAGGAAGGTACTTTTCTTAGTCAAAACAAATATATTAAGGACATCATCAAAAAATATGAAATGGACAATGCTAAACCTGTTAGTACACCAATGAGTTCTTCAGTTCAGTTGGATAAGGACCTTAAGGGAAAATCTGTTGATCAAAAGAAATTTAGAGGGATGATTGGATCTTTACTTTACTTGACTGCTAGCCGACCAGATATTATGTTTAGTGTTTGCCTATGTGCTAGATTTCAATCAGATCCAAAAGAATCACATTTGACAGCAGTAAAAAGGATTTTAAGATATCTACTAGGAACTCAAAACTTAGGAATTTGGTATCCTAAGTTTAGCTCTTCATTTGAAATTATTGGTTACTCAGATTCTGACTTTGCAGGCTGTAGAGTGGATAGGAAAAGCACTTCTGGAACATGTCAATTCATTGGAAATTCATTAGTTTCATGGTCTAGTAGAAAACAAAATTCAGTGGCACTATCTACTGCAGAAGCAGAATACATTGCATTAGGAAGTTGTGTGGCACAAGTACTTTGGTTAAAACAACAGTTGATTGACTTAGGATTAACTATAGGCACTATTCCAATTTATTGTGACAATACTAGTGCTATTTGTATTTCAAAAAATCCTATTCAACATTCTAGAACCAAACACATCGATATAAGGCATCATTTCATAAGGGATCACGTATCCAAAGGAGAAATTGAACTCATACATGTTTCAACTGAAAATCAACTTGCAGACATTTTTACAAAACCTTTAGCCTTTGATACCTTCAGTACTTTAAGAACAAGGCTTGGTGTTATTGATTTGAATGCTTAACTAAAATGTCTTTGCAACATTGATACTTGTTATGTTTTGTTTTTGAAATTTTGTGAATTTTGTGTTTTTAATGAATTGTTTTTGGATTTATGATTTTATTTTATGTTTTCTGTGTTTCTGATTGTTTTTGTTGATTTTGTTAATTTAAAAATTTAAATTTTTTGGAGGAAATCGTCCAGGACGATTTATTTTCGTACGGGACGATGTGTAAAGGAACAGTTTGCGAAAATTTAAACCGTTTTAGAGCAGTTTTTTATTGGATCGTCTGTACGATCTGTGATCGTCCAGGACGAATTTTTTTTCTCTCAAACGTCGGAACGATTGAATGCAGCGGTTGAGTGGATAAGACAGTTTTTAATACGAACTTCGTCTGTACGAAATTTTAGTTCGTCCAGACGAACATGTGTCGATTCATTGTAGGGGACGGTTTTCAAGAGTCATTTAGACGAAATACTTTTCGATCGTCTGTACGAAATTTTTTCGTCTGTACGATTGGTCAAGTCAAAACGCCTGTACGAAGGGACGCATCGTAAGTTGTGTTGAATACGAAAAGTCGTTACATTTTGGACGAATTGGATCGTCTGTACGAACTTTCTTCGTCCAGACGAACTATTATGTTTCGTCCAGGACGAATATTTTCGTCCAGGACGAAAGTATCGTTTTCCTTTAAATATGAAGGCTTTTCAAACTTGACAATCACACTTTCAAATTTCTTTTTCAATCCCTTTTAACATAAAATCAACAATGGCCTCCTCTAGCAAAAGACAAAAGGTTTTGGTGAAAAAAAACCAAACAGGAATGCCCCAGACAACTTTCTTTCCAAGGCAAATGAGGAATCTTTTCCTCGTTTTGCCTCCGCAAAAATCACTCCGTCTCGCATTCTTATCCCAACAGAGTTGAAATTTCGGGTAATGCACCTCTTCGCCTCAACCCAATTTCAGTTCATTCTTTCTCTCGTCCACTTCTACAATAAACAAACCTACCATTACTTTCTAGCCAACATGAGTTTCAATTCTGACCACTCTATCATTAGTTCTTTTGTTTTTAAGAAAAAAGTTGAGATCACCAAGCACGATCTTGGTACATTTTTAAAGTTAAGAACTGAGGGATATAGAGCCCACACCCTAATGTCAGAAACCTCCTTTAAATGGTTTGAAATCAATAGGGTAATTAGAAAAAATGCGATTGACAATCATGTTGCTAGAGTCTCAGGTATGACCCAAGATGCCCGAATCATCCAGCACATCCTTAGATCCTCAATTATTCCTAAAGCTGGTGATAGGATTAACATTACTCCTCTCCTTTCTTGTCTAACTTTTTTAATCATGTCAAGACATCCTATTGATGAAGCCCAACTCATCATAGATCATATCTATGGGCTTTCAGAAATAGGACATGCTGATCAGAAGAGGAAGAAGAACATTTCATTAGGGCACTTAATTACTTATATTTTGGAGAAGAAGTACAATATAGTGCATCCTGATGAGGAATATGAAGAGCCAGTTTACTATAACAACACATCATTCAGACTGCTCTTCAAGGAAGAAAAAGAAAAAGGGGAAGCACATGACAGTGCTTCAGAAGAAGAAGAAGAAGAAGGAGTGCAAGCTTCTGCTTCTCAATCAGATTACCAGAATCTGATTGAGAGATTTGATAGACTAGAGACTCACATTGATCAAAGGTTTGATCAATTTGATGCTCAACTTACTCAGCAGCAACATGACATTGGTAACATTAAAGATGAAGTTCATGAAATTAATACCAATGTAATGTTGATGGCCTCCTACTTCAACCTCTTTGGCGGCATACCTCCTCCTCCTCCAGAACAGTAAAAATTTTGTTTTTGTTGTTTGTTGTTGTGTGTCTGTTGTATTTTTTGTTTTGTTGTTTTGTTTTTATCTTATATGTGTTATTGTGATTGTTTTTATGTTTTTAAGTTCAATGTTTATGTAATCTTTTCTTTTCAATGAAAGTTTGTTTTTGTTAGATTTGTTTTGAAATGTGGCTAATATTTATGAATTTCATTAGTATTTTTTAATCTACATAGTGCTTAAATTCGATTGTAATTTGAGATTATCTATATTAGAAAATCTAGACTTTCTAAATTTATAATTTGTTTATAACTTGTTGTACTTAGAACTTTTAAATTCATGTCTATTCATTTAGACTACATAAAAGTTAATATTGTTATTACAATTTTGATGTTTTCTTAGTTTGTATTTCTATGCTCAAATGATATTTATGCACCTAGAAAAATTTGAAATTTTAGATTATAGATTTTGGAAAGAATTGGTCAAATTACTCTTGAACAGTGTACAAATGTACAAAAATCAAAAGGGATACACAAAAATTTGTAAAATGGAAAAGAGGCACAAAATAAGCCCAACCAAAGAAAAATGCACAAAAATGTGCTACAAAACTTTGAAAAGATGTGCAAAGCACCACATGAGGTAATTCTCTTCTTTCCAAATTCGTTCAATCTCTTAATTCAAGTTGATCTAATGTTCATTCATATTCTCTTGAACTTTGAAATATAGAATTTTTTTTACATCTGACTTGTAATGATTTTCAATAATCAAAATGTCTAAATTGAATCATGTCTTTGAAAAATTCTTCTTACTTACAATGTTATATCATTTCATAAATTTTATGAATTTCTATGATTGACCTAATATCTTTAGTTTAAAATTGCATACCCTATGTCAATCACCATTTAGATTAAATTTTAACAATGAATTTCATATAATTATTTACATTTCTTGTCTTTTTCTTCTTCACTTTTTGTTGCTGTCAAAAAGGGGGAGAAATTATTAGTTTGTGTATGTTTGTGTTAGTTTGTGTTTGTTTGTGTTTTCTCTTTTTAGTTGTTCTGTTTGCAAGTTTGTGTAGTTTGTGTTAAAATTTAAAAAAAAAAAAACAAAAATTTTGTTCGTTAAATATTGTTCTTTAATGCCTCCTTATTTTAATGTACTCATAAATTCAGGGGGAGTTTAGGAGATAAAAGATGTGTTTTAACTTGAAACCATACTAATAATAATTATTTTGCCATCATCAAAAAGGGGGAGATTGTTTGAATAGTTGCTATTTGAATGAGTTATATTTATGCAACTTATGTAGTTTTGATGATTCCAAACATTATTGTTCAAATGTATAGTTATCTCCTAACAATTTCAGAAGATTTGCACTTGCTCTTGTGTGTACTAACATTTCAGGAAAATCAGACTCCAGACTACGAAAAGTTCAATTCAAATTCAACATGAGATATTTTGTTTAATTGATGTTTGTCTTTTCTTTGAATTAATTTTGAAAGGGAGTGATTGTAATTGAGTGAATAAAATCTCACACACACAAATAAGGAGATCTTAAAATTCTATACTGATCGTACAGGACGATATTTATCGTACTGGACGATCTGTCAGTTATCTCCTATAGAGCACTTGGAACGAATAGGAACTTGCTTTGAAAAATTTTCTAAGTCCTATTCGTCCAGGACGAAATTTATTATCGTACCAGGCGATGGGTTCTCTGTAAAATTTTCGTCCAGACGAATTTTACCATCGTACGAGGCGACCAGTCCTCTGGAAAATTTTCGTCCAGACGAAAACAAATTATCGTCCGCGGCGATTGGTTCTCTGGAAAATTTTCGTCCAGACGAAATAAATAATCGTCCAGGACGATCGGCTCTCAGGAAAATTTTCGTCCAGACGATCACATTTTCGTTCAAACGATAAACCGACTTAGAACAGTTTTCAGCAGTTTCTAGAACCGACCTTGTAATAACCGTTCGTACTGGACGAACCAAGTTCGTACAGGACGATCAGCTGTACGAAGTCAGTTCGTACACATATACAAATTGGGTCGTTTCAGATCGTTTAAGTAAAATCGTCCAGGACGATCCAGAATCGTACAGGACGATCCACTGCGTACAGAATTGAAAATTTGCAGTTTTTGGGCGGTTTCACTTGTCTTTTATATAAATAGTCCAAATTAGACTGCCACCCAATCTTTTTGTCATTTGATCTTCGTGCCTCTTGAGAGAATAGCCAAGAAGAGAGTGGAAGAGAGCATTCAAAGGAGGATTCCTACCACTGGAGCGAGAAGGCTTCACTTGGATTGCTAAGGTAAGAGTCTCTACTTGTGGAATTGGATTTCTTCACTCTTTTTCTTTCTTCCTTCTAGATTCTTGTGAGAAGATCATTCAAGAAGGTCCGGTTCTCTGCCGACACTTGGAGAGTGTGAACAGACGAGGGTTCTCTGCCCACACTAGGAGAGTGTGAAAGGAAGAAGGTTCTCTGCCTACACTTGGAGAGTGTAAACAGCCGTAAGGTTCTCTGCCTACACTTGGAGAGTGTAAACAGCCGTAGGGTTCTCTGCCCACACTAGGAGAGTGTGAAAGGACGACGGTTCTCTGCCGCACCGGGTAGTGGTGAAAAGAGTGTTTTGTACAGGCTTCTCCGCCTTGCTGTGGGTGCTAAAGGAGAGTCACTTTGTGGTATTAGTGCAATACTCAGAGGGTGCCTCTGAGGAGTGGATGTAGGTCTGGTTATAGACCGAACCACTATAAATCTGGTGTCATTTACTTTATAGCTTTTACGTTTCCGCACTTTAAATTTCAGTTTTAACAACTCTGTGGTTGAAAAACATTTTTCTACTAACTTTAAAAGAAAATTTTATTTCGGTTCAACTTTATTATTAAGAGGGTTTAAAATTTTAAAAACTACCAATTCACCCCCCTCTTGGTAGCCTTGGGACACTTACTTAGGCTTAACAACCTAATTACTGGACTCAACAAGAACTCCTCCTCCCCATTCGCAAGGAACCCCAACACCCACTCTCCTCTCCTCTTCAAGTTACACGAAATCAGCCTCCTCTACACACGAAGCCCCCTCGGTCGCTCCTACAGCGGTTGCACGCCGGCAATCTTCTAAATCTTGGGTATATCCTCTACATATTCATCTTCTTCCCTCTAAATTCTTCTTCTTACTTTTTTTTAATCTCTTCTCCTTGAATGGTTCTTATTTTCTCAAAATCATGAATCAATTTTTGAAAATCTTCATATTTGTTTTGTTAATTATGAAATTTAGATAAAAATTTTTGTTGAAATCAAAATTTTCTTCATCTTTAAAGTTTTGAATGGCTACATTTTTTTTTTTATAATCATATTATATCTTGCATTGTTATTTTTGAGAGGTTTTGAGTTGTCATGTTTAGTAGCAATAGAATAATGGGAAACGAAATGCTAGACTTTTGTTAATAGTTTGTTCAGTCCTTACGAAATTTGTGAGGATTTCTTGAGTTCATTTGTGTAAGCTTCACTAATGGTTATTTCCCATAATCAGTTAATGTGTTTTTCGTCTTTCTTTTCAATATGATATTGACAGTAAAATGAAACAAATTATTACAATCTCTTTGTTTTGTATAGTCACTATTCCCATCTCAATATGATCAAGTTTTCTTTATGTGCAAGTTAAGAGTTGGTATAAGAATAAAAAAACAAATGTTTGGATGTTGGAGGATAAATAATTTGTATGTATTTCGAAAGAGTAATGTGATAAATTTGTATATGTCTTGAAAGAAGTATTTGTGGAATTTGCAAAGGTAAAAGTGTGTAGGGTTTAGAAAGTAAATATTGGGTTTTTGGAAAATGAAAGTATATGTTTTAAATGTAAAAAATTATGTATTTTTGGAAAGTGTTTATGTTGAAGTTTAAAATATATAGAAATGTACTTTGAATGTTGGAGTGTATAAAAAAAACATTATTGATGAAGAAAATTGTAGAGTATGATTTTGAGAAGGAAGAAGTGTATATTTATAAGAGGTAAAAATATTTGTTTTGTGAAATTTGTATGTGTTTTAGAAAGAATGATGTGTGTAAATGTTGAAAGTGTGTGTAGGAAAAGTGAGAAGTGTATATATATTGAAAGTGGAATTGTATGAATTTGAAAAAAGAAGTGAAGTGTATAGGTGGAAAAGTGATTTGTGGTAGGAAGTGAGTGAGTTAGTTGTTTACTAGAAAATAGAAGTATTGAAGGACAATGCCTCTCTTTCTTTCTCTACCTCTCATTCTCTCTCCTTTCTTCTTCCCCTTTCTTATTTCCTTGGAGTAAATATTGGAAAGGTATACAATATGCTTATAAAGTAAAGGTTCCAAAAGTATAATCAACAGAACTGGTGTTCAAGCCCGAAGAAAGGTACGTCTTTTATTTTCAGTAAATTTCAATTATTTTATTATTATTTGTTAAATGTGCTTTCTAATCCCTGTTTTCCTTGTTTTCTTCTCTATATTTGCATAAACTGCGAGGAACGGTACCGGTTGAGGGAACAAAAGGACAAGGACCTAATGACGTCAGTCGCTTCTATCCAACCGGGTAGAGGTGCTACGGGCGGAACCACCGGGTCGTAGCCCCCGGTGACTGTAAGTATTTCTAAACTTAGAAAACCTTTATGGACCCCTTGATGTGGTGTGCGCAAACCCTTCCTTTTTAGGTCCTTGTAGTAACTTCAATTTTATTAGGATTACTTCTGTTTTATTTTAGATCCCTAAATTCCTTTTACACATGTGCAAAGTCCTAAAGTTTAGTAATAACAAAAATTTCATCCTATACAACAGTAGTGTCACTTAAGGACAAAAATTAAGGACTGAGTCTTAAAAAATTTAGACTTAGGATGCATGCACACTTTAGGATAGAAACATATAACATAGAAAACTTAGTGACACCTTACCCTAGAATTAGTGAACATTTTTAAATTAAAATTCAATCAATTAGAAAACTTTAGTCAATAATTAACCTATATAGGACATATCAAAATCACACAACCTGTTGCACATACTTAGAATAGTTTGTTAGGACAACCGACTCTAGATTTAGGTTAGGCCGGTGTTTATTTTCTTACTGTTGTGTGACGGGCTTTCTCGGCTTTCATTGCATGTTGGATGTAAAACTGTTGGTGTATTTGTTTACTTACTTTTACCACACTCTATGTTATGATTTGACTGACGATTAGATTATCCATACGTTAGGAGCGATCTAGGTTGTTAACAAGATTTCTTGCAGGTGGCCACACTCGTGCAGGGCAGAAAAGGGGGCTAATTAATCAAAAAATTTATATAAATGCTACAGGTACTTCAGTTACTTAGCCCCCAAATAAAAAGAGTGTGGCCAAGTGTGGCTAATTGATTTAATTTAAATGCATATATATAACTGCTTGGGATGATTTTTGCTTAGGATAACCCTGCAGGTGGTCTAGATTTTCTTTCTTTTTTTTGTGAATTGTAATGTAAATGTAAATGTATTTGAAAATTATCATAAATGTGAAAGTGATTTTGAAAGTGGGATATTACATCCAATTTGGAATCCAAAGAAAGGAGAATATACCTTAAAGGATTATTCTCTTTTATTTGGAAAGCCAAATTAGGATGATTCAATATCCAAATAGAAAAGAAAATACCCCTCTTAGGGATGAGTTTCTTTTCATTTGGATATTGAGAACCTGACGGATCCATGAAATTCATAGAAGAAGAAAAGATAGAACGAGAAGATTGAAGAAAGAAGATGAAGAAATGAAGATTCAAGGAATAGTATATCCCATTTAAAAATTCACTTGCGTCATTCTTAGGATTAGAATCCGGGTTTGTTGTCAGTGGTGCCCGGCCACTTTACTTTTCTGCAAATTCTGGGTGTAATATGGACATTGGACATTGGACATTATATTTGGATTATTAAAATTGATTGTTTACATTGTTTGTGCAGTAGATTTTTTTAGGATCTTGCATGTCGTGTTTTGTTTTAGCCTGGATATGAATCGGAGTGCTTTTTTTTTGTAAGGATACGCTTAAAATTCTTCTACTTGTAATTTTAAATAAAAATTTTTAGGCTCACATAGTAACTCTAATGATCTAAGAAGTAAGCTCGGGACCGCCGAGAGTCAGCATAAGCATATTAATACTTTCTCTTCCTTGTTAGGCACCTCCCCGCCTGCGGGTTCTGGCAGACCACTTAACCTATGAGGGTACAGTTCTGTCAAGGGGAAGTTGTGCAATCTCTAGGGAAAAACCTATTTTCTAAGCCTGGTTTTAAAACTGCTTCATATTCATTTTATGCATTCGAGTCAATTAGCATGCATTGCATTAGATACAAACTAAAAAGAGTCTAAAATATTAATTGCATTTCTAGACATTTATCACCCTACATAAGTTGAGGGGCTAATTAGGAATTGTCTTAGATGTCGGCCCCCAATTCTTTAAAACTTAAATAACATCCCTACCCATCTTTCATAAGAGACTGGACACATGGTTTTAAAGCGCCTAGGTGGTTAGCTTGCTCCCCAATCCAGGCCGGGGTAAGTCCATATTTGCACTTCATTAGTTAGGTTCGGGTCACTATTTTATAGTACCCAAATTAGATTTAGGTTCTGAGGCAGATTCTTTTTAGATCTTAAGTCCTCGCCCTCTGGGAATATAATCCCAAATTTCTAATAAAATGTCAAGTTAAACATAAACTTTCTCTCTTAAAATGTAAAGCCCAACATAGGATAGGCTGAGGTTGTCTCTGAGCTTCTTAGAATCCGACGCCTCCTACTTTTCTTCCTTTGACCCACTAATAAATGTTCACCATTGAGTTCTCTCCTTGAAAATTCCTATTTCTTTTTCCTTGTCTTTTACTTTGTAATCAGAAGGGTATGAAATCACTGCTTTAATCGAGAGTTTTCTTAGGAGCTTCTCTCCTAGGATGTAATTAACTATAGGGGCTTGCTCCTATAGGGATTTGGGAACCCCAGACTAAAATAAACTTTGTTTTATTCATATAAAATAAGGGAAGAATCTTTGGGAATGCAGATATCTTTAAAAAATCTTCATTTCTAATCTTGTATATGTTTGTAGGATGTCATTATTGTCTTTTCAGATAACATAATTTCTTACTTATTATATTTAACTTTAGAAATGATGAATTTTATAAAATTCATTCTTGTTTTTGGATGTGTTAAAGAATATTATGTTCGTCTTTAAAGATGATATAATATTCTTTTTTGTCATATCTAAATAAAAGAATGAATAAGCTTTTCAAAAGAATTTATTTCTATTTTTAAACATATTCTATATAATTTTATGTTCATCTTTCGAGATGATATATTATTCTTTGAACTGTGTTTGATCATAGAAATATTAATTTTCAAAACCCTATTTTGATATTGAATCCATTGTAGAATACTGTGTCGGCCTCTCGAGACTGTACTTTATTCTCAATGTAGTATTCGATTACGAAATAGGAGAAAATCAAAATCTGCGTGGTGACATAAATTTTCCCACCAGTCTTTTGTGAGAGCCCTCCTGCAAAATTATCAAATGTTAGATTTAGGAACCCAAGCAGGTTTGGGTTCCTTTTTATGAAGAAAAGAATGCAATGCATGTGTGGTATGCTGTGGATCATGCACCTTAGGTCTCCACACCCAATGTGTACTATGGTGAATCGTGCAAGTGTGTGAGATGTGTCCTAGCATGCACACGAAAAACATCTAACTCCAGGAAAGGGATTTCTTAAGTGATTTGAGTTATAATGCCTCTTCCTAGGTTTTGGCAATTGATCAAAAGTAGATGTCATCCTAATTTTCTTACATGCTTCTAAATCAATTTGAATCTTCAAATTAGTGTTTTTTAAAACTTCATTCTCAATCCTCAAATTTTTCTCTATCTCCTTAGACTTCTTAAAATCTGATTCAAGAGATGTGTGTGATATTTTTAATACATCAAGTTCTTCAACTAACTCACCATGATTTTTATTTAACTCATCAAATTCATCAAGTAAGGTCATGTGATTTGAATCAATTGTTTGATGATCTTTAATCAAAATTTCATGCTCTTTTTGTAGATTTAAAAATTCTAGTTTCAAGCTAGCATGAGTTTTCTTTAGTTTTCTATATGATGCATGAATTTTTTCTGAAACTTCAAGAAGTTGATCGTAGGAAAGTTCACATACCTCTTCTTGATCACTTTGGTCTTTTCCCATGAAACATAAGTTTGTAGTTTCTTCCTCTGGTTCAGTTTCAGAGGAGTCAGTACCAGATTCTGCCCAAAAGCTCCTTTGGTTTTTCTTCTTGTCCTTCCTAGGCTTAGCTTTCTCCTCACTTTTCCTTTTGCTTGATTGGTCTTTAAGTGTAGGGCAGTCAGTTCTCACATGTCCAGGCTTCCTGTATTCAAAACAAACAACATCAGAAGATTCTTTAATATGTTTATGATCCTTACCTTTTCTCCAACTTTGATGATGCTTTTGTTTCTTCCTTAGAAAGCTTTTGAATTGCCTTGTGATGAAGGCAATTTCATCGCTTTCAGACCCGGAAGATTCAGAATCTGATTTGTGCGCCTTTAGTGCGATTGTTTTCTCTTTTTTCTTCTCACCTGTATCAAGATTTCTTTGATTCACCCCTTGCTCGTAAGCAATGAGTGAGCCAAGTAAGTTATCAATAGAATAAGTATTCAGATCTTTTGATTTAGTGATTGCAGTTATTTTTGCATCATAAGACGAAGGCAAGCATCTCAAAATCTTGTTAACTTTTTCATAATTCGAAAGCTCTTTTCCTAGTGCATGCAATGAAGTAACAATCTGAGTAAACCTAGTGTACATGTCAGAAATCGATTCATGAGGTTTCATACGAAAAAGTTCGCAGTCATGCAAGAGAAAGTTCAAACGGGATTGCTTAACTTCATTAGTACCTTCATAGGTGATGCATAATTTATCCCAAATCTCTTTACCAGTTTTGCAAGTTGAAACACGCATGTAATCTTCAGATTTCAAAGCACAGAAAAAACAGTTCAAACACTTTGCATTTAACTGAGCCAAATCACGTTCATCGAAAGTTCATTCAGTAAAAGCAACTTCAATTTTAATACCATTAATTTCACGAGAAGGTGGAGAATAACCTTCTTGAATAAGCATCCACATGCGATAATCAGTAGATTGTAAAAACGTTGACATGCGAGTTTTCCAAAAGTCAAAAGGTAGGTTATCGAACAGGGGAGGTCGGGTAATAGAATACCCTTCCGTAGTGTTGCGATTCCCAATGTTAGCCATGGATCAAATTCAAAAAGTTTTCAAACTTAAATTTTTGAATCCCGCTCTGATACCACTTGAAAGTTTGTTCGGGATGTTAAGCCCTATGAACTTAGTCCCAAGCTAACCAAGAGGGGGGGGGGTGAATTGGTATTTAAAAAACTTCTTAAGACAAAGAAAGAAAATCATAAACCAAATCACACCACAAAAATAAATGCGGAATTTAAAAGTGCGGAAGCAAGAAAAAGAACATAGAAATTTATAGTGGTTCGGTCGACTCGACCTACGTCCACTCCTTGGAGGCACCCTCCAAGTATTGCACTACAAAACGTGACTCTCCTTTAGCCCCCACAGCTAGGCGGAGAAGCCCTCACAAGAAACTCCTTTTTGCCACCCCGGCAAGGCAGAGAACCTACCTCCTTTTGCTTCCTCCTGAAGCTGGCAGAGAACCACAACCAAAAGCAAAACTCCTTACCTCTACCGACCCTTCCACGGACGAGAAACTCCAGACGAAAGACAAGCAGAGCGATCCTTGAGCAACCCTTGTGAATCCCCTCACAAGCTCCCCCTCACAAGATCCTCTCTCTCTCCCTCTCTCTCTTTCTCTCCTCAAGGCCTTCTCAGGTCATGGCAGCAGCCAAAGGTTTTTCAAAACGTTGAAGAAGAGCTCTTTAAATAGAAGAGCTCAAGAGGAGCTCATTAATTGCAAGTAGCCGACTTTATCGTCCAGGCCGATATGGACATCGGCCTGGCTGATTAGTACAAATCAAGGAAGATCGGCCAGAGCACAGCCCTGGGAACAGTCCTGGACGATTGAAATTTGGCTTGATCGTCCAGGCCAATCTCACGATCGTCCTGGCCGATTAGTTCAAATCAGAGGTAAATCGTCCTGAGCACAGTCCTGGGAACAGTCCTGACCGATTGAAATTTGGCTTGATCGTCCAGGCCGATCTCACGATCGTCCTGGCCGATATGATCGTATCAATCATCCTTAATTACTCCCTTGATTTCCTGATCAATTAAGGCATAATCTGGTAATTTCGTCCAGGCCGATCCTGGAATTGTCCTGGCCGATAATTTAAAATACGGTAAGCCTAAACTGTCTAAGACGGCTATCTCTTTCTATTTTGAGCTTATCGTCCTGGCCGATACACGTATCATCCAGGAAGATATGTTAATGTCGGCTGCCTTAATTAAGAATCCTTAATTAGACTTTCTGTTTTAAGCGGATCGTCCCGGACGATATTAATATCGGCCGGGCCGATGTGGACAAAAATAGAAATTCTAAGCCTCTCAAGTGTATGTGTGAAGGGTTACTTAGCATCAGTCTTTTTGATCATTACAAGTAGACTCAAGAGGTGAAAAATAAAATTACAGACTGACTCAATCCTAAACCTACGCAATCCTGAACTTGGCTTCTTCTTGATCGTCCGATCTTCGATTCCTAAAAATTTAGAAGCAACAAGTAGTCCAAGAGAAATAGTGTTTGTCAATCATCAAAACATAAGACATGAAAATAGGTTTGCAACAAGTAGGAGCCTCTAAAATCTTTCTTAGAAATGGCCTATTAACCCTGATCAATTGATAATGAACTGTCTTTAACTCATGAAATCTATTCAAATGCTTATAATTGTCCCTGATTAATCCCCTAATCAATGAGAATTGAAACCCTCTTAAATTGACTTCTAAGTTTGTCTTAATTTAGTCCTTAGGTAAAATCAAAGGTTAACCAGCTTTATTAATTCAAAAAAAGCATTAAAAATTCCAAAAGGGCTTTAAACACTTGATGATCTGTCCTTAGGCCATTTATGACCTTTCGAACTGACCTCAAGGAGTTTAGGACTCATTTGAGTTCAAATCCTTAAGCAGCTCCATAGTTGTAATAATTTGGTAATCCCTATGAATATGTATAACTTCTAAAATTCACTGTTAATTATAGAAAAAATTAGACTAATCAAACTCAATGGCTAATGACTCCAATTAGAATCTAGTGTCCTCTGAAAATATTAAACCTCCATAATTTGGTCAAAATCAAGGACTCAACATTTTAGGTGACTTTAGGTCAAACTCAGGTCAAAACTTCTAAAAATCATAACTTTTCATATAAAACTCCAAATTGAGTGTGCCACCTGTCTAACAACACATAATAAGGTCTAGTATTTATTAAAAATCTGAAACCCTTAAGATTAACTCTAGTTTTTAAAGTCAAATTTTGACCCTTTAGTTAGTATATCCGGATAGTTCTCTAAAACCTATTTACTCCCCTGAATCCCAGAACCTTCTTAATAGGTTATTAAAATTCTCAACCAACCCATTAAAATCAGTGACCAAATCCCCTTAATATTAATCCACCCTTTTAATTCCAACCAATTTAAATAACTTAATTAACCCCGATTGCTACTGGGTAACCTAGGCCTACGAGGCTATTAGCTTAGCCCCAAGGAAGGTGAAATAAATTTCACGGCCTCGGTGTGAAACAAAGGTAGTAATCAATTAACTTTTAAAATACATTTAATTAAAAAATTCCTAATTCACTAATACTTAAAGTTTAACCTAAATTTCCCTTTTAAGCCTTAACAAACTCAGAATTTTAGACAACTTTGATTAATCACCCAACTTAGGACCTACCCCAGCCACACGACCTTTTACACACACTTTAGTTGATTTGCTAGGACAACCAACTCTAGATCTAGGTTAGGCCGGTGTTTACTTTACTGCTGTGTGCCGGATTTTTCGTAGTTTTCACTACATGTTGTGAATGAAATTGCTTTGCTGTGTCTGCTTACTTTTTTGCACTCTGTGGATGGATTGATGTGTTTGATGACTAGATTACCCTTAGGTTAGGAGTGATCTGGATGTTCACACAATTTTCTACAGGTGGCCATGCTCATGCAGGGCAATAAAAAGGGGCTAAATCAATAAAAAAATATATCAATTGTTATAAATGCTTGTACATGTGCTTCAGCTGCTAAAGCCCCCAAATAAAAAGAGTGTGGCCAGTGTGTTTTACTTTCTTTTCTGCACATATATATAACTGCTTTGGAATATGTTTTCTTTGATTAATTAACTGCTTAGGATAACCTTGCAGGAGAGTCTAGATTTTTGATTTGATATAAATGTAATTTGTACAACTATCAAGTGTTGTGAAAGTTAATTTTGAGTTGGGATACATAGGTCCAAAGCTTGGATTCCAAAGAGGAAAGGATGCCCTTTTGAGAAGTATTCCTTTTTCCATTTGGAAATCCAAATTTGGATCATACTTTTTCTATATCCAAAGAGGAAAGAAAGAGTGGCCTTCCCCGTTGAAGGGAAGTGCCCTCTTATCCATTTGGGTAGTTTACCACAAAGAATCCAAGGAGTTTGAAGAAAAGGAGTCCAAAGAAGAACAAGATTGAAGACTTGAAGATTGAGAGTATCCCACTCAAAACTACTTACGTCATTACTAAGTTTAGAATCCGGGTTGTTGTTAGTGGTGCCCGGCCACTTTACTTACTGCAAAATTCTGGTTTGTAATAAGCAAGACAACTTTGCTTATGGACATTTATTAATTAGTTAATTTATATTTGATGTGATGAATTGATTTCCTTTAGGACTGCCTGCTTTTCTTAGCTTTTTGGCGATTGTGTGCCGCTTTTATTTTCGCCTGGATACATGAGACTCGTGAGGGTGAGAAAGTTTTCTACTCAAAATCTTAAATGTTTAAAAATTTTAGTGATTCTAAATAACATAGAAAGATAATAAATCTAGGGAATTAGCCAGGGATCGACCCTGGGGTCGCATGCATATTTCTGCATTATTCTTTCCTTGTTTTAGACCCTTTCCCGCCTGCGGGTAGAGTCTGGATAGTCTGACCTATGAGGACGAGGTGCCGGACCTTGGGAAGTCCAGTCTTCTAAAAAATTATTTTATAAGCCTGTTTTTAAAATTTCAAACATATCTGATTTCGAAGTTGTAGACTAGCTTGCATTGCATTAGATACGAATTAAAAGAGTCAAAATTTTAATTGCATCAGTTTTAGCATTTTAGCACCCAACATAAGTAGAAGGAGCCAATTAGGAAAATTTCTAAATGTCGGCCCCAACTCTACAAAACTTTAATTACAACGTCCCTACCACTCTTTTATAAAAGATCGGACTCATCTCTTTTAAATCAATTAGGTGGTTAGCTGGCTCCCCAATCCAGGCCGGGGTAAGTCCAGACATTACATTGCATTAGTTAGGTTCGGACGACTGTGGTCCAGTGTCCAAATTAGACTTAGGATCCGGGGCAGATCTTTGATTATAGGACCCCAAATTTTGAGAATATAATCCCAAATTTCTAATAAGATGCTCAACTTCAATTAAAGTTTTCTTTCAATCCTAAAACATAAAGCCCAACACTTAGATTAAGTTGGGACACTTCCGGATGGTTCTGGATTCTCAAGGTGTCCCCTACCTCTCTTCCCTCGATTCTATTAATAAATGTTCAATCTTGACCCATTCCCTTTTGATTTTCCAAAAATCCTATCTGTCTTTGATATCACTCCTAGAAAATCTAACAAAATTTCATTACTATTTTAATCTAGAGTTTTCGTAGCGGACTCTGTCTCCCTTCGATGTAACTAACTACGAGGGCTTGCGCTCGTAGGAGATTTTGAACCACACGCACCTGATTTCAAAATTAATCTTTTTAAAACCTTCTTAGATTTCTTTGGGAAAAGTTAAAGAATGATCGTCGTTATCATATTAGAAGAATTATCATTGAAAGGTGTCTTCTCCCTTCGGGGAGATACATCCTTCTTTGATAAGGCTTTGGATGTGAATTCGACGATCATACTTCTTGAATATCATAACTGAGTATTTAGTTAAACTTTACCTTGTCCCCTCGAGGCCATGTGAAGTTCTCTTTAGAGTCTAGTCATGATATTTGAGACGAGTTTCATAATTCTATGTCTAAACACTGTTATGAAATTTTATTTTCATCCTTTGAGGTGATATATTTTTTCAAACGAGTTGATTCGACTTCTAGAATTAGAATGCAATCTAAATTTTAAAATTCCCAAAGAAAACTAATATTTTTCAAAACCTGTTTTCAAAACTCCACCAACAGAATCTAGAAGTTATAGGGCCTAGGTAGATCTTAAAGTTTAGAATCTAGAAGGATCCTAGGGTCTGGGGTCTAGAAAAATCTTAGGACCTAGATTAGAACTTAAGGACTAGATCTAAGAGAATCCTAGAGTTTAGGTTGATCTGGAGGAATCCTAGGGTCTAGAGTAGATCCTCTGGTCTTGATTCTAGGAGGATCCTAGAATTTAAAGTGGTTTAGAAGCTAGACTGATCTGGGATCAAGATTGGTCCAAGTAACCTCATACAAAAATGAGATCAATAATGCACTCTACAAAAATTCCTAACTCTAATTCTATAGTCTCCCACCTCACTCTCCTCCAAATACCCCTCACATTCTGAATAAGGGCTTTAATCATTGCAACTTTTAATAAAAGTTTGAGCCCTAGTAGAATTAGATGTATTAAGTAAAGGAGCTTTACCATTTTACTGTTTCTTTTATTCATTTTAAAGGCTCTTTCCTCATCAATGGTTTTAGAAACATTGTCAAAGAGATCACAAGAAGATGAAGAAATTGGACCCCCTTTATCAATACTATTAACATAATCCATAGAGATAGGGCCATAAGTATTTTTGGGGATAAGTTCCCCTTTTTCACCTTCCTCCATAATATTCTCCTTTTCATTAGTGTTCACATTAAGCGATAGAGAGGGATTCTCATTATTTTCATATCACCTTCCTCGAGAGGTTTATCACTAGGAGAGACTTTCTCAAGTGAAAAATCATTTCTATCTTACGGGGCATCCATCTTATCCGAATCGTTAAAATTATCATTTCCAACCTTCTCATTAGGGGTAGGGGTCTTAAATTGATTCAAAAGAATATGGTTAATAATATTCTCGTTGGCAGTATCTGTAACAGTAGAGAACACCTTCCCCACAGAGGGGTTCAAATTTTTTTTAAGTTTTGGATGCAATTTGAAAAAAATAGAAACAACATGTCCATGTGTCTTACAGTGTGAACAAAAATTAGGGACTTTTTTAAACTCCACCTTTTTTAAGTAACCAAAGGCTTTAGAACCGACCCAAACTTCTTTAGCAGATTTCTTTGTGATATCAACTTTGACTAAAACCCTATCCATAGAAGGATTGGTTCAAGATGCAGTTGCCTGGTTGGTTTGCAGGGGACAACAAAAAATAGAACTAAGAGCACGCAACACTTTAGCATTAAAAAATGGAGCCTTAGATTAGGAAATGAGATCCAAATATGCATAATGGGAGATTCTTCTCAAACATCAAAGAATGGTGTCCATTACAGAATGCACATTTTGCAATTAAAGATAAGGTAATATCAATGAGTGAATACACGACTCTAATTTAAGTCATTAGAGAGCTGAATCAAAATGTGCTTAGAATCATCAAGCCAATGAAAAAAATCAGAGAGTTTAAGAGTACCAAAAAAGTGTGAATTGAATCGAGGTTTGTCCTACGCAGACCAAATTTAACAAAAAGAGTAAATTTAAATGGCGATGCAAGCTTTAGCACATCTTCATCCAAAAGCAAGTCTGTCATCACAGCATCAAAAGTTGACTGAGTTAAAGAGGGAAGGGTATCATCTACCGAGGAACAAGAGAGAACATCCTTAAATAATTGAGGCTGAGGAGGATAAGGCCCCGCATACTCTAGGCTAAAGAATCCTTTCTTCATATCTTGCACCAGGGTAGAAATGCTCCCCCAAGGTGTAGACGACTAAGCCCCAATTATTCCTTCGAAGCCCTAATAGGGCTAAACAACAAAAACGAGAACCAGTGCACAAAGAGCAAAAAGTAAGCAAGAGAATGGCTTTGAAAAAGGGCATCGAGGGGAAGAAATTAGGGGAGGAGGAGGAAAACCCTAAAATCGCCTGAGGCGGCGCTTAGGGCGAAATGAGTGGAAAAGTGAAATTTGATTCCTTCCTTAATTATTTAGATAAATTAATAAAAAATAGGTATTTGTATATACGATGAATTAGTGAAAGAAAAAAAACTTTAATCTTACTACACATATTTACATTGAACTCGCATAAAATAAATAAATATTTTGAGATAGATTTAAAATTGTCAAATATTTTAAAATATATCTTTTAATGTATTGTAAAAGAAACCTATCCTAAAGTTTACTTTAGGATGATAAACCAAGACTATACCACTCATAACACAAGCAAGTTTAGAAAGAGGAACCTTCCGGGCGATTTTGAGGTGATTCTAGGGTTTGGGTTGTTATTTCCTTCCTTTGGGTTGTTCTTTCCTTTTTCTTGGCTGTTTTCTTTTTTGTGTTCTATTGTATTTTCTTTGGGAGCTTGTGGCTTCCGTATTTCAATTTGCTTTTCTTCGGGTTTGTTTGTCCTTTTCTTGGTTTATTTGAAGTCTGGTTTGGTTGGCCTTCAGGTTTAGTTTTTTGGGGGAATGACAACCCCGTCGTCATCAATCCCTTTGATAGCTTCTGTCCCGAATGGAACATCTTGGTCTTTTAAATAGGCTCTTGTTGGTTCTGGTGGTTCTTCCTCTACCTTGAAATTTGTTCAGTCATCCTTTAAAGGCTGTCTCGCACTTCTATAAGAAGATTGGGTTATTACTCAACTTGCAGCTCCTTTTGCTTTTACCCTTGTGGGTAAGTTTGTTCTGAACGGACCTAATATATATGTTATCCATAAATGTTTTTAATAATCTTAAGCTTTCTGGATATTTTCATGTTGGTTTATTTGATCCCAGGAATGTGGTTATTCAATAGAGTAATGATTTGGATTATAGCCGGATTTTTTCTAGGCGCTCTTACAATATTTAGTCTTGCCAAATGTGTCATCTTAAATGGACTCCTAGTTTTGATGTTCATCATGGATCTCTGATTGTTCCTGTTTGGGTGTCTTTTCCTAACCTTAGGCTGCATTTTTTTAACTCTCAAATCCTTTTTGGCCTGGCCTCTATCCTTGGCAGGCCTTTGCAAATGGACCAAGCTATGGCTTCGGTTTCTTGTCCATCGGTGGCTAGGGTTTTGGTTGAGGTTGATATATCTAAAAGTATCCTAATGGGATTTGGATTGGGTCTAAAGTCAATGGTTATTTTCAAAAGGTTGAATTTAAAATTTTTCCTATTTTTTTCTTCTCATTGTAAAATGCACGGTCATAGTATGAGCGAATGTTTTAAATTGCATCCCACCTTAAGAAAGATAAAGAAAATGTCAGGCCTACTAAAATGTAGGAGGAAAACATGAAAGCTGATAGTATTGCTAATTTGGTGGAAGGTAATGGTAATTCGTCTCACGCTAAGGACGTGGTGGATCAGCCTGTTATTCAGGCTGTTCGTTCGTCTTCTGGTAATGAACTTAATGTAAATCTTATTTGTGATGTGGGAGAAGGAAAATTTTTTCTTAATGAGGTCATTAAAGTGGCTGACAAGTTATCATCTGCTACTGTTTATTAATCCTTACAAAATGTTACTCAAGTTATTGTGGTGGAGGATAATAATACTATTGATGTTAATACTAACATTACTATTGAGAATGATCAGGTTATTTCTGTTCAAGGGGAGGAGTTGCCATTGGTGGTGAATTCTCCTATAGCTCATATTGTTAGAGGAACAAACTTGTGCAATGACAGTGTGGAAACATTATTTGAGGAGGAGGTGGTTCCTTCTCAGGTGAATCAATCCTTGGCCATAACCGAGAAAGGGATTTTATTGTTGGAGGAGGAGGCGGGGCCTCCTCAGGGTAAGGCCCTTTCTGAGAAAGGTAACTGTTCTTTTGAAGGTAATGAGAGGTTTTTAACTACTTTAGAAGATGGTGTTTTCTTTGTTGAAGGTGAACGAACTTTTCCTAGCCTTCAGGTAACTTAAATGATAAAACTATTCTTTTATCTGATTTATATCACTCTGATGCTTATATTGATACGGAAATAGACATTTTGGCTAAGTGCTATGCTTGAGAAGACAATGACCTAAGTTTTTCTAAGGGTCATAGTAAACATGGTAGGAAACCCAGAAACGTTATTTTACAATCACCTAGAAGTACCCGATCGCATACTTCTCATTAATTATGTTTTTTATGTTTAACGCCATTATTTGGAATGTGCGGGGTATTGGCTGCACCTCCTCTAAACTTAGGGTTAAAAACTTATGTAATATTCATAATACTGCCATCCTTGTTTTACTTGTACCTCTTATTTTTGTGGATAAATTATCTATAACTGCTAGGTCTTTGGGTTTTTATAATGCTAAGTCTAATATTGCTAGTGAAATTTGGATTTTTTGGAAAGATTTTGTTAGAATTGATTTTATTGGTGATCTCATTCAACTTTTACATTGTAATATTGAAAGTTCTAATGTTCAATGTTGTGTGTCCTTTGTTTATGCTGCTTCTTCTCGATATATTAGGAGGGCTTTGTGGGAGCAAATCTTGCATTTTACTAATGTTTTTAATCTTCCTTGGCTTGTTGGAGGTGACTTTAATGCGATTACTAGCCCGGATGAACATATAGGGTGGTATCTTCCTAAATATCAATCTATGGAGGAATTTATAGATATGATTATGGCTTCTAGTCTCATTGATATTGGGTTTTCTGGTAACAAGTTTACTTGGCATCGTGGGCATTTGTGGTAGAGGTTGTATAGGGTTATTTTTAATAATTCTTTTTTGAACACTTTAATTTGACCAAGGTTTAACATCTGAGTCATACTCTCTCGGATCGTTCCCCTTTGCTTATTAACATTAAGAATAATCCTAAAAGTTTCCCTACTCAGTTTAGATTCCAGAATATGTGGCTTCATCATGATTCTTTTCTTGAGGTTGTTCAGGTGAATTGGAATGCTCCTGTTTATGCTAATAATTCTATTTCTTGCATGAAAAGATTATGGCTCAAGTTGAAAAGACTTAAGCTTGTTTTGGAATGGTGAAATCATAATGTTTTTAAAGATTTGTTTAACAACATTTTACTTGCTGAAAATAAATTAAATGCCTTGAGGATCTTTGTCAGTCGGATTCCTCTGAGGCTAATCTATGTATTCTTAGTGAGGCTAAAGTGGAGTGGTCTAAGCTTTAGGTTGAGGAAGAAAATTTTTGGAAACAAAAAGTGGCCGCCAAGTATTTAGTGGAAGGTGACAATAACACTAAATATTTCCATGCTCTAGTTAATAAGAAACAGACTATTAACAATATTCATAAAATCTCTCGCGAGGATGGCTCTACTATAGAGGATAGAGATGAGATTGCTAGCTTGGCTGTTAAATTTCTTCATAAGCACCTTAATAAGACTTTTATTCCTGTTTCTAGTATTTACCCTTATTTTATTCCAGATGTTATCTCTCTAGAGGAGAATTGCTCTTTATCTGTCTCCTCTTCTTGAGGAGATTAAAGATATCTTATTTAATATGAATGCTGATTCTGTTGCTGGGCCGGATGGTTTTACCACTAATTTATTCCAAAAAACTTTTTCTATTATTTGTAATGATTTTTTCTCTGCTGTCATGGATTTTTTTAATGGCTCTCCTATTACAAAATTCTTTACGTCTACTTCTATTGTTTTAATTCCTAAGAACACTGATGTTAATTCATGGAATAATTTTAGACTGATTAGTTTGTGTAGCGTGTTTTATAAACTTATATCTAAACTTTTGATGAGCAGGTTATATGTTTTTCTGACTAAGACTATATCTCCTTATCATAAGGGCTTTGTGAAAGGTCGAGCAATTGTTGACAATATCCTTTTAGCCCAGGAGTTCTGTCTGGATTTGGATATTAAGGTGAGAGGTGGTAACATGATCATGAAATTGGATATTGCTAAAGCCTATGATAATATTAATTGGAGTTTTGTTTATAAAATGTTGAGTCTTTTTGGTTTTGATTTGAAATTCATAAATCCCATAAAATCTTGTATTGAAAGTCCTTTTTTCTCTATTATTGTGAACGGTAAAACTCATGGTTATTTTCAAGCTTCTCATGGTCTGAGGCAAGTTGACCCTTTGTCTCCTGCTATTTTTATCATTGCTGCCGATTATCTCTCTAGGGGTTTGGATAATCTTTTATTTAATTGTCCTAGTCATTATTTCAAAACTTTAGGGGGCTTTCATATCTTCCATTTATGTTTTGCTGATGATTTATTTGTATTTACTAACGCTTCTAAGAATAGGATTAGTAAAATTTTAAGATTTTTTTGTCACTTTGAATCTGTGAGTGGTATGTCTTTCAACAAGCAAAAATTTTGTTTTATTGCTTCTAAGAATGTTGTTCCTGATCGGATTTTGGATATTAAGAATATTACTGGCTTTTCTCAAGTTGCCTTACCTCTAAAATATTTAGGTATTCCTCTTTTTAAAGGTAGAAAGAGAGCTTTCCTCTTTGATGATTTAATTTTTATGGTTCAGAAAAGATTTTTTTCTTGGAATTCTACTTTTTTAAGTTTTGGTGGGCGTCTCACTCTTATTAAAAGTGTGTTATGTTCTATATCGGTCTATATTTTTCAAACTCTCCTTCCTACTAAGAGTGTCTATCTTTGAATTGAGAGAATTTTTAATATTTTTTTTTGGAAAGGTTCTGTTATTAATTCTAAGATTCATTGGAAGAATTGGGGAGGGTGCTGTGGTACTAAGCAAGAAGGGGGATTAGGGTGTAAAGACATGAGTGATATGGCTTGGGATTTCTCTTTTAAGTTGTGGTTTAATTTTAGGGCTATTGTCAGTCTGTGGGCCAATGTTATGAGGGACAAATATTGTGCTGGGAAACATCCTTGTGTTGTTTTTCTAAAGGTCACTCTAAAGTTTGGCATCGAATTTGTTCGGTTAAATGGAAAATGGAGACTTCGTTAGTTTGGAGCCTTGGTAGTAGGAACATTTTCTTTTGACATGATAGGTGGCTTAAGGTGAATCCATTGATTCTTTACTTAACACTATCTCTATCTCTAAAAGGAAGGTTAATTATTTCTTTTCTTCTAATGGGGGGGATTTAGAGAAGCTGACTGCTACTCTTCTGGATAGTTTTATCCAACTTATTCTTAAGATCCCCACTAATGACATTGTGAAAGATGTGTTACTCTACTCGGGTTCTAAAGATGGTTGTTTCAGTATTAAGTATGCCAGGAATTCTTTAAAAATTAAAAATGATACTTCTAAACTTTTTAAAATGATTTGGCATAACACTATCCCCTCCACTCTCTCTGATTTTATATGGAGAACTATTCATAGCTTCATTCCTACAGATGAAATTTTGAGAAAGAGAGATTTCATCATTACCTCTAAATGCCAATGTTGTTTTCATGTTGACAATATGCATCATGTTTTTATATAAGGTCCTATTGCGGATAAGGTTTGAACTTTTTATGAGGATTTGTTTCATCTGAATTTATATGATGCTTCTTTTTCTATATCTCTATTTCTTGATCATTAATTTGTAGAGTCCAAAGGCCTTATTAGAAATGTGATTTCTTCTCTTATTTGTTGGTTCCTCTGGTTGGAAAGAAATGACTCTTATTTTAATGGGGTGGAGATGAATCACCAGAGAATTATTCACAAAATTAAAGATAAGGTCATTGCTCTTTTCTCTGCTAATTTGCTTTCTATAAAGAATTTTAGAAATTTTATTATAGCCTTTCTTTTTTTGGTGTTAATGGGGAGTTGGATAAGGCTCAAATTAGATCTATTTGTGTGAATTGGTGTAAGCCTAATATTAATTATTTCAAGTTGAATGTGACTTGGGTTAAAGTTGGTAGTAATTATGGCTATGCTGGTATCATCAGAAATTGTCTTGTTTATACATTTATGGCTTTGCTGGGCCGATTTTTGTTGAGGATAGTCACATGGCTTTTTTTATGGGTGTTCTGCATGGGTTAAAGCTTTGCAATATTTCTTTTATTCAGAACATTGTTTTGGAGCCAGATTCATTTTTTGACCACCTGTTGAGTCTTGATAAAGATGATAGTAGGTGTGGCCCTGATCTATTTTACATCAGGAGAAATATTAAAGAAGAGTTGAAGTCCTTTTCTTACTCTTATTCTTTCATTAAGGTGGATGGCCATTTTGGGTACTATGTTTAAGGATTATAAGGAGCTTTTTCTGTAGAAGTTGCCTGTCTATGTTCAAGGTCTTGTCAAATTAGATCAAATTGGTTTTCCTCATGTTTTTCATTAATTTCAGGTTGTTTTGCTGGTGGTTTTGATTTGCTCTAGTTGCTATGTTCCTCCTTTTCTGTGAGGACTCGTGTTGGGATCTGGTTATCTCTTTCCTTATTTTGCTGTCTTATTCTATATCCGGTGTTCTAAGGTTTACTGTTATTTTCTTTATGATTTGTATGTGTTGGGCTGTGCTTTATGCTGAGTTTTATTTGCTGGTGTTGTTTCTAGAGCCTGGTAGTCCCTATTCTTGTGAGGTTGGTGTGTTCCTTATGTTTAATGGCCTGCAATTGGTGTGGGGGTGGAGTTGGCATTCCCTGATTTATATTTTGGTGATGTGGAGGTTTTACTTGGGGAATCTGAATCTGTGCGTTGTTGGCTAGGTGTGGAGCATTAACTTGGGGTATATGGTGGTGTGGAAGAGTTGGCAATCTTTGGTGTATTATTTGGGGGTGTGGAGTTGGTTGGGTGTGGTCGTTTGGAATTGCATTGTTCTTCTCTCGGATGGGAGAATGTTTTTATTTCCCTGGAAGCTGTTTTATTGCTATCATAGTATAATTGCTACCATCGTCTTTAGTGCTTTTAATTTTTTATACTGTTATATTTTTTACTGGTATTTTGTGGGAATTCTGTTGCTTGTGCAGGTTTTTAGTGCTGGAATAAGGGGTTTTTGGATTTTTGCGGGGAAGTAGTTCGTGATTGAAAGTTCTTCTTTTCTTCCCTCTTTTTGGGTGCTCATTCCTAAGCAGCATAGAATGTACCTAGGTTATTATGTATTTGTCTTAGTAAGTACCTTGTGCTTGTAGGGTTTTTAATCTTTATTTTTGTAGCTCTTATAAGCAGTAGTGAGCACGAGGTCCTTTTAAGAGCTTTGTATTTTTACCTTTAATTAACGCGTAGGTCTCTCTGTGGGTTTTAATTTAAAAAAAATATCTTTTAATGTATAGACTTTTTATTGAACAAAATTTAAAATATCATATATTTAAAGTAATTTTTTATTTCAAAAAAATATAAAATAATTATATATTATTTTAAATAATATAATAAATAAATTAATATATAACTAATGTATGTAAAGTTCAAAATCATGATAATTAATGTAAATCTAGTATTATAATTCATTAATTTATATTTAATTATAATGTGGAATCCTCTTATTCTTGCTCCATAAATATAACATGGAGTTCTTCTAGGCTTTTCTTTGCATGCAAAGTGTGTGCAAGGTTGCGGAGACGTTGGTGTCGCTTAAACTCCAGAAGTAGCTGACCACGAGTGTACTTAACTTCAAGAGGCTATCCCTTAATGATATCAAGATTGACATTCCTAGAATTCCCAAGAAGATCAAATTGATTGATGCCATGGCTACAGCTGATGTCAAGAATAAGTGGGAGAAAAGCTTTTGGGGAAAGAAATTTATTGCATAAAAGAAGAGAGCAGACCTAAATAATTTTCATAGATTCAAGGGTATGTTTGCTAAGATAAAGAGAAGACATTCTATCCAACATGAGCTTTCAAAACTATAGAAGAATGCTTCAAAGTGAGGTCCTTGAGAATTTAGGGTTAATGGTTGTTTGTTTTTGGATAATGCTTGTTGTCAGGTTCTTGAATTTCCCTTATTTTACTAATAGAACAAATGTAGTTTGGTGAAGGTTTTTAACACTATGGATTCTTTAACTTTGATATGAGCACTTTCTTTTAAAAAATCGGGGATAGTCTGGCTCGACCCTAATGAGGTAAGCAAGATATCCATTACAAACTCTCCACAAATCATTAGGAAGTTGGTAAATGATGGTCGTATTATTTAGAAACCTATGATGATTAACTCAAGATCACATGCTAGATGCATGGAAGAAGAAAAGAGGATGGGACGCCATTCTGGATATGGTAAGCACATGGGTACTAGGGAGGCTAGGTTGCCCACAAAGGTTCTATGGATGCTGAGGACAAGAGTTTTGAGGTGTTTACTTAGGAAATATCAAGAACCTAAGAAAATTAATAAGCACATGTGCCATGATATGAATATAAAGGTGAAAGGTAATGTTTTCAAGAACAAGAGAGTTTTGATGGAGAGTATCAACAACTCTACGGGAGAAAAGGCAAGAGAAAAGATATTATTTGACCAATTTGAAGCCAAGAGGGCTAAGAGCAAGTGAGCAGGGAGAATAAGATTTTTAGAAGTGAGGAACGTCTGGCTTAGATGCTTAGGGCCCTGTAGAAAAAGAACCACCTACAGTAGCAGCTATAGCTTAATTATCTGACTCTCTCCAGAAGAAAAGAAAGAAGGGAAGCTAAGCATTAACACGGTACTTGTGAGATGATATTCTAAAACATGGAAAAAATATTTTGAGAACTGGTAGTTCCTAATAGTTTAGATTATGTGAAAGATATTTTTGATATTTTCCCCATCCTTTGAGAAACCTTTAAAAAAACATGGAGTTCTTGTATAAAGCAAAGTCTAATAATCTTTTTTGACTTATTTCTCTATCTTCATTGCGAACTCACATCTCAAACACATCATTCATAAAAAAAGGCCCTAAAACTTTGTGCTCATATCTCAGTAATAAGACCATTTATCATAGTTTTCCAATCTCTCTTGAGGTGTGAAATTTGAATCCTTTAATGATTGAGAGGAATTAATAAAAAAATAGTTTTTTATACATACTTCAAATTAGTTGAAGAAAAAAAAACTTCAATATTACAACACAATTTACTTTGAATTCACATAAAATAAATAAATATTTTGAGATAGATTTTAAAATTTCAAAATATTTTCAAATATATTTTTTAAAGTAAAGAATTTATATTCAACATAATTTAAAAAACCAAATATTGAAAGTAATTTTTTTATTTCAAATTATAAAAATAATATATATTAAATTAAATATTTTAATAAATAAATTTATACATAACAAACGTATAGAAAGTTCAAAATCCTGATAATTAATGTAAAGCTAGTGTTATAATTCATTCATTTATACTTATTTCTTAATAACTTGTAATTCCATAAGTTTCATGATGGACATTTTGAGGATCTTAATTTTAAATTAATTAATTTTTATTTAAAGTATTTTTTATTTTTTTTATTTAAATTGAATTAAATTGAAATTAATAAATTTGAATTGTTGAAATTTAAAGTAATAAAACTTAAATGAATGACTAAGATTGTACTTGGAAAGAAACTCAAACACCTTTCATAATAGTAATATAGATCGTCATCAGCTTTAATTTTTAGTCACCAGAAATTCTTTCCAATCTGTTTAATTAAGAAATAAAATAATTAAATATATTAAAACATAGTTTATGTTACTTAATTAAAAAATTAAACAAATTAAATAATAAATAATTTTAAAGGATCAAAGTGGATCACAAAATCTTCATATTTATTTTAAAATAGTGTAAAAGATATAATCATGATGTATCTAAAAAAAATATTGTTTAAAATATTTTGAAATAATTATTTTCAATTATAAAAAAATTTCTTTCAAGATATATGCGTATCCTAATAAAAAATTACCAACTTATTTATTAAATTTTCATATTTTAGGACTAATTTCATACCAAATTTTGTATTGTAAAAAATAAAATAAAGAGAGGGGAAAAATACAACCTATTCACCCATAATTTATCTTCTTTCACTTTTCTCAATTATTCATCCTAATGTTTACATATCTTTGTTTAGAGAAAATAAGAAAGCAACTTCAAATTATTTAAAGTTTGTAGTGTAAATATATATAAATGAAAGTGTTTTATTTTCCTTTCTTCTATATTTATATATACAAAATTTCATTGCTCTTCTAGAGTTTTTGCTATGCCAACATTTATGATCCTATTTCATTATTTTTTCATCCAATTTTTTCTCTGATTTGGTTTCTCTTTCATTTGTCCTTTCCAATTTCCTCTCATGGTCTCAATTTTTCCTTTTGTTTGATATCTCACCGTGGTATGTGTTCCATGGGGAATCAAACCCTTAAACATTTGGATTCAGGAATCCTTCCAAGTCTTGTAGGGAAGCCTTAGCTGGCGATTCTTTGTTGCAAGCTTTTCCCATTTTAGTTCATTCCAAGCATAAAGGTTTATCATCCCTTTGGATTTCATAAGAAGAGATCCTCACGTTAGTTTTGTCGTTTGAATACACTGTTGACAGTAAATTTTTGGTTAGGCATCTTGAGTTATATAATATCAGGAAGTTCTTTTTTCGGCTAAAATCATCCGTTGATTTCTCTGATTCTTTGTTTGATCCTAGAAATGTGCTCTTTAAACTCTCAAATGATTTGGATTATAGCATTATATTTGCTAGAGGACTTTATTATGTTAATAAATTTTTTTTTTATGAAATTGATTAAGTGGTCTCCTCTATTTGACATTTTGTTTGAATCCCCTATTGTCCATATTTGGATATCTATTCAAGATTTGTACCCACATATATTTACTCATCACCTTTTATATGGTTTGGGTTTATGGTTTGGTCGCCCTTTACAAACAAATAATTCCACTGGTTCAGGATCCCCTTCTATGGCACGTATCATGGTTGAGTTCGATATCACAAAATAATATCGTGGTTCTATTTGGGTAGGACCTAAGAAGTATGGTTTTATTTAAAAGGTTATCATGAGTGATTTCCCAAGTTTTTGTGATCAACATAGAGCTTTGGTTCATAGTTAAATGAAACGTTTTTAACTTCATCCTCACTAGAGGAAAAGGAACACTTACAAACCAGCTAATTCTAATATTCATGCGTCGCAGGATATTCTTCCACCGCCGAATACTGATGTTGGAGTTCCTCTTTTTGTTTCCCCTACTATTCTACAAGATGGCTTGCCTGACATCTCTGATGTTCCAACTCCTGTTGTATTATCGATGGCAAATAATGAAGGTCAACTCATTTCCCCAAACAATAATCTTAAGCAACCTTCTTCTCCTCTGGCTAAGGCAATGGTAAAGTTGAATTTTGGTAATGAGACCAAACATCTTATTTATTATATCTTCTACACCCATTTTATGTGATGAATCTTCCGAAGAAAATTCTGATGGTGTTAACCTCTTGGTTGCTTTGCCAGCTATTTTTGATACTAAAACTAACAAAAGAAATCATGCGTGGGATGCTAATTTATGAATATGATCATGTGTACGAAGCTATGTTGTTTAACCCTTATCGTAACCCCACTAATCGTGGTGTTGATAATGGGTTATTTCATAAAACTGATATTTCCAATGAAATGGGTGAATCATCTAATGACGAGCCTATTTTTGATAGATCAAATTCTAATTGGAAAGAAGGGGATACAATTAGATGTGGATGTTCATTCAAAACTAAAAATACTTCTAAATTTAAAGCTAGACATAGTTCTTTTGATGACTTTGAAATAGCCTTGGATAAGAAAAAGAGAAGAAATGAACATAAAAACTTGTATAACCTGTTGGTATTTGTGGGGGATGTTTGGGACGTGATTCGTGGTAAATTTCATGTTTTGTAGGAAGATGTTATTTTGAATGTTGTTCATGTTGATAATGAGGGATTTATTTCTATGTCTGGAAAAAATAATTAAAAAATCTAAAGGTAAAAAGGTGTTGTAGAATTTTAAACATATTATTGCTAACTTTACTCATTCTAAAACTATATGACCCTTCTAGGTTGTGATCTATCTGTCAGTCATTGTAGGTTATTTTTCTATAGTGTATGTGAATGGGTTCTCTATTTCTTGCCTTTTGGGTTTGGTTCATGGGCTTGCCCTTTGTATTTACTTTTCTTGGGTTTTGTTTTTGTGTTATGTGGTTTTTCCTTTTCATGTTATTGGGTATAGATTAGATTGGATTTGGGGGTCGTTATGAGGTTGTGACTTTGCGGTTATGTCCTAGTTTTGTTATTTGGTCTGGGGTGTTGATTGTTGGTGGGGTAGATTCTATTGCCTTGCAGGTATGCTGAATGTTGGGTTCTACATCTATCTCTTTTTGCTCTATTTGTTTGGGCTCCTTGTCAGGTTTTTGTTGTGGCATTTGTTAGTTTTTTATGTTTGGTTCTTTCTATTTCGCAGGCTTCTTGCATCTATTAGTCAATTCTTGGTTCTATCTTGGGTTAATTGTTGTTTTATTATCCTTCTGGGCTTCTATGATGTTATCTCTTAGTTTTTTTTTCCTTCCCTTGGCTTTCCTAACTACATAGGATCATTTGCTCATCAAGTTTTCTTTTAGTTTTTGGATGTATTTCCGTTTTGGTTGTAGAGAGCATTCGATCCTTTAAGGGCTTATAATCTTTTTCTGATTTAACATGTAGGCCCCTCTAAGCATAAAAAAAAAAAAAAACTTCTATGAAACAACACATGTTTATATAATAATTAGATTAATTTGTTGAATAGAAAGAAGCGTTTTGCCAATGATTAATTTTGTTGGTAGATAGGCTTTACAAACAATCTATTTTTGGTTCATTATATATTATTTGACTTTAACTATGCACACACATGCACATGATATATTTAAGGAAACAAAAGGGGGGCATTGCCTTGTAACACATTCAATATCATTATTTGTAAATCATATCATTACCGACAAAGATGTGTAAGCATACATCTCTTATTAGAGTTATTTATTATTGCTTATATTTGAATAATAATCATAATGCAATAATAAAATAATAATAAAAAAAAATTATCAATTTTCTAAAAAATGAAACAGTGAGAAAACTATTTCAACCTAAGCCTAAGCTTGGATGTAATATTACTTCGATGGCCGCTGGATAGGCCCCGCCGTAGTATGAAACCCTTCTATCACTTCATCATAAATGCAGCAGTGGAAATCTGGCTACCATAGTTTTTCCAATATTGCAACACGCTCCTTGCAAACCACTGGCATCGCCGCTGCATCGTCCCTTTGACACGAAGACAACACTCTCTCCGACATATTCTCCACCATCGCCATCTCAGCTTCCAGCATATAAGGCTCCTCCATGAACATAGGGGCTGTGTTTCTCTCTCCCTATGGTCATCCTGTGCCTGGCTTTCGATACTCAAAGGAGAGGATGAGAAAGTCCCTCTCCTTTGTAGTTGCCAAAAATCCACTACGGGAAAACACGTGATTACCGTCGAATTTTCCGGTGGAAATTTTTGCGCCGGTATGAACGGCACAGGTAATGGAGGAATATACCTAAATCTTGCGACGAAACAATTATGATGCATTTGCTGGCGCATAATACGACAAAAATATTTCGGCGTCGTAATGCACCGGTAACGGCGTCGGTAAAACAAGCTCTGAACCGGTTCCGTCGCACGTTACGATAGAAACATACTGGCGTACATTACCGACGGAACTTGCACCGGCATATTTAAACTCAACGACTTATTTCCGTCGCACGTTACAACGGATCTCATTTCCGTCGGACACTCCGCTGGAATGTCCGTCGGTGAAAGCCCTATTTTTCGACACCGAGCCCCTCTGGCCTCTCATTCGTTTCCTTTTATTCTCTCACCTCACATGTTTTGCCCATCGCCATCCGTCACTCGCTGTGGATTGACGACGCCGATGGTCACCGGAATTCACTGTCGACGGTCACCGGACTTCGCCGAGCATCCTTTCCTCTCTTTCCTGCTCGCGCGCCACCGAGGGTCGCTCTTCACCGACGGAAGGTATTTTGTTTCATTTTTTTTCCTATTTCGGTTGGATTACATATAGGATCAGCCTTAAGTCCATATCTTTTTGCTTTAGTCATGGATGTTCTCACTAGACATTTGCTAGAGAACGTACCTTGGTGCATGCTTTTTGTTGATGATATTCTTCTTGTTGATAAAACTAGAGAAGGAGTTGAAGGAAAACTTGAACTATGGAAGTCAACCTTAGAGTCTAAAGGTTTCCATTTGAGTAGATCTAAAACTGAATATATGTAGTGTAATGTTAGTACTAATAGATATAGTGGAGCTAGGGATTGTGACTTTGAGCGATCAAGTCATTAAAAAGAGTATATGTTTTATCGGTTGGAAGTCGTAGGCACCAATCCGATGTTTTGCACCGATATTGCGTCGGTAAGTGCGCCGGTAAGTTTTCCGGCGCATTCCATTCGTCGAAAAAAATTTATCGATGGGACCAAAACTGGCGTATGCATTTCCGCCGAAACATGCGTTGGAAACTTATATTTCCATTGTATTATCCAAGTTTCGATTTCCCCTGATATTATTAGTAGAATTCAAGTTGGATGGTTGAAGTGGAGGAATGCATCGGGCTTATTGTGTTATAAAAAATTTCCCCTCAAACTTAAGGGAAATTTCTATAAGATGGTGGTGAGACTTGCAATGCTTTAAGGTGCCGAATGTTGGCCACTAAAAAAGAAGCATAATACTAAGTTAAATGTGGCAGAGATGAGGATGCTTAGGTGGATGAGTGGCTTGACCCTTAGAGATAGGATGCGAAATGAGCATATACGTTAAAAGGTTGGAGTAGCTCCAGTGGAAGATAAGATTAGAGAAAGTCGCCTTAGATGGTTTGGTCATATGAACATCTATTAATGTCTTTTTAGATCTATATATATATCCATTACTTTTTTTCTCTTATATATAGGTTATGGATATTACAAACCAAAGAAGTTGGATGTATAACCGATTATCTCAAGGTCGGAAGACATTAACAGATGAATTCATCAATGGGGTGAACTTTTTCATTCAGTAAGCAAAATAGCTTCCCAGCTTTATATCAGAAGGAAAGTTTCGATGTCCATGTTCTAAACACAAAAATCTACTGCACCTAGAACCAGATGATGTAACTGTTGATCTGTATCGCAGAGGATTCATGTCACGGTATTGGTATTGGACTTCTCATGGTGAGTATGAGCCACAATTTAATTATCAATGCGGTTCTTCTATAAGTAGTAATGTCGCTGAGGCTGAAAACATCTGACCAAATCTTGAGAAATTAGTTCATGATGCAACTAGAATACAAACTGAACAAAACACAGAAGAGTTACCGAATACGGAGGCACAAAATTTTTATGATTTATTGCATGCTGCCCAGCAACCAATCTGGAAAGGGTGCACGACTCACTCAGAATTATCTGTTGCTGTGAAGATATTAAGCATCAAGGCTGAATATAATATTACTCGTGAATGTTTTAATCAATTCATTGGGCTGCTTAAGGAAACCAATCTGATAGATAATTTAATTCCTACAGATCTATATCAGACAAAGAAGTTAGTTTCCAAACTTTGTTTGACATACACAAAGATAGATTGTTGTGTGAATGGATGCATGTTATACTTTAAAGAAGATATCGCAGAATATGTATGCCGTCATTGCAATGCACCAAGATTTAAACCAAAATCTAGAAATAGAAGGAAGCAGAAGGATGTGCCTGTTAGTAGGATGTTCTACTTTCCAATAATTCCGAAACTATAATGGCTATATGCATCCATAAGATCTGCTGCACATATGAGATGGCATAATGATCACATTCCATAAGAAGGTGTTATCACACATCCATCAGAAGCAAAGGCTTGGAAGCACTTTGATCGTACACATCCCATATTTGCAGTAGAACCAAGAAATGTCAGATTAGGTTTATGCGCAGATGGTTTTACTCCATTCAGTCAGTCGGCTACACCGTACTCATGTTGGCCTGTGATACTCACTCCTTACAATCTTCCTCCAGAGTTATGTATGACTACTCCTTATATGTTTCTGTCACTTATAATTCCAGGGCCACATAATCCAAAATTAAAGAATGACGTATTCTTACATCCTTTAATTGATGATTTAAGTTTATTATAGGAAGAGGGAGAAAGTACATATGATATCTCCACGAAACAGAATTTTACACTAAGAGCAGCATTACTTTGGATAATTGGTGACTTTTCTGCATATGGTATGCTCTCAGGTTGGAACACTTCAGGCAAGTTAGCTTGTCCGTATTGTATGGAAAATACAAAATCATTCACTTTAAAGTATAGTAGGAAGAACACTTGGTTTGATTGTCATTGAATGTTTTTGCCTCAAACTCATCCTTTCAGGCGAAATAAAGAAGCGTTTACTTAAAATAAAATGATGATGTTTCAGCCTCCTCCAAGGTTCAGTAGTGAAGAAATTTTTGAAAGAGTGGAGTTCTTGCCCACCATAATGGAATCTCTCACATTAGCTGAGTTCAGATTACCAGAATATGGTGTCAACCATAATTGGACCAAGAAAAGTATTTTTTGGTTGTTGCCATATTGGAGAACAAACTTGATTAGACATAACTTGGATGTTATGCATATAGAGAAAAATATTTTTGATAATATTTTCTATACAGTTATGGACATCAAAGAGAAATCAAAAGATAATATAAAAGCAAGGATGGATTTAAAGGAGATTTGTAGAAGGAAAGCTTTGGAATTGAAGGATGGTGGAGCGGGAAAATTTCTCAAACCAAAAGCTCCATTCACATTAACTTTAGAGCAAAAACGAGCAATTTGTGAATGGGTGAAGACTCTACGAGTACCAGATGGATATTCTTCCAATCTAAGCAGGTGTGTTGATATAAGATCAGGGAGATTATTCGGATTGAAAAGTCATGATAGTCGCATCTTCATGTAATGTCTACTATCCACTGCTTTTAGTTATCTGCCAGATCTGATTTTAATGCCCTTGATTGAGCTAAGTGTCTTCTTCAAAGATTTAAGCTCTTCTAAATTAAATGTGGAGAGTTTGATTCTAATGGAGCAGCAAATTCCATTCATTTTGTGTCAACTTGAGAAAATATTTTCTCCAGGCTTTTTTTGACTCTATGGAGCATCTACCTGTTCATTTACCATATGAGGCTATGGTTGGTGGACCTGTTCAGTATAGGTGGATGTATCCTTTTGAGAGATATTTAAATAAACTTAAGAAGATCGCTAAGAACAAATCACGACTCAAATGCTCTATCTGTGAAGCATATTTAACATATGAGACAACTCAGTTTTGCTCGTATTATTTTGAAACAATATCTCAATCAGGTGAAAGTTCAGCATCTCAAAATATTAGTAAATCCTCTAATATATCTGTATTCAGTGGAATTGGGGAACCTTTAGGCGCTAGCACCATGCGCTATTTGACCAATAAGGAGATGACAGTCATCACATTATACATTTTGCTTAACTGTGATGAAGTGGAGCCCTATCTCGAGTAAGTATGAGTTAAGTTGTTTATTTTTTGGTTTTCTTTTAGACTTTGTTCTAAACTCAAGATATGAATTTGTAGGAGGTTCATTAATGGTCTTAGTACATCAGAAGAAGGAGAAGTCCAGAAGATAGTGGAAAAAAAATTCACTACTTGGTTTAAAAATATGGTATATTTTAAATAATTATTCTTACTTAATGAGTTAATTGTTTCTGCAATTAATATTAGTAACAATAACATCTTGTACATTTAAAGGTACACACTGAAGACAGTTCGCAGTATTCAAGGTTATCTGAGTTAGCTTGGGGACCAAATAGATTAGTAAAATGTTATCAAATATTTGAGGTCAATGGTTATAAATTCCAAACAAAAATTTTGTGTGAAGGTAGGAAGACAGAAAATTCAGGCGTATGTGTAAGAGGGAACACCCATACAGGGGATGATTCTGAATACTACGGGGTATTACAAGAAATATTAGAGGTTGAATATCCTAGTCAGAGCAATACTATATATCTCTTCAATTGTGAATGGTTTGATCCAATACCAAATAGAGGCACGAAAGTTCATCCAATTTACGCTATAACAGAAGTAAAGCGGGCTAGGAGATATGCAATGTTGGATCCTTTCATCATTATTAGTCAGGCAATTCAAGTCTATTATGCTAACTATCCAAGCGGAATATGAGGCAAACAAGATTGGATGGTAATTATGAAGACAAAACCAAGGGGAGTAATTAAGAAAACCACCTCAATACCATCAGCACATCAAGAAGAGTTTATGTCTAATTTAAAAAATCTCCCAATCAATGTAGATGACCAAATCAGAATTAATGAGAGCGAGTTACAGTTAGAGGAGGTAGATCTAACCATAGAGGAAAGTAATGATGAATCTGATAGTAATGGGAGTGTATCATCTTATGCAAGTGAATCAACAAATGATGAGTTAACAATATAAGGTAACTTAAATTTTTTTTACCTACTACACTGCATTTTATTTTACTTCACTGCATTTTACTTTACTGCATTTTACTTCACTGCATTTTTTTAGCTACTGCACTGTATTTTATTTTACTTCACTGCATTTTACTGCACTATATTTTTTTTAGCTACTGCACTGCATCATTTTTTAAAATTTTTTGTTATTACTCATATTTCTAATATATTTTTTTATTTATGTGCAGATGGCTTCAGGTGATGAGCCTAGTAGAGGATTGATAAAAAATATATTTAACAGGCGCACTAAGAAGAGTACAGCTGGACCACCTAGGCCACTACGTACTGAGGGGACCACCTCGGCTCAGCCTGCTACATAGCCTCAGCCTGATACACAACCTCTACCCACTCATGGAAGTGGTAGCCCGCAGTTTTAGTCACCAGACCCCCGATTTCCTTCATCAGATCCCGATCAGAGTACTCCTTTCTACCCATACTACACACCCCCACCGTATGCTGGTGCCCCTCCTAGTTATCAATTTCCACCATATGCTCCACCATACTATCCCCCACCAACCCATCAGCCTGCTACAGCTGGACCTTCGACAGCAGCTGCAGCAGAGCAGGAGACAGATGGTAGAATGTTGATAGCACCTGAGGGTGACACGTACGTACAATCTCTTTTATTTAAACTAACGATTATTTTTATTTTATATTTTATATTTGTTTCACATAACTTTATTTTTGTAGGTTTTACCCATCAAAACAATCGACACATAAAATACGGGACATCATACGGAGCAGGTTTGACGCTCCTTATATTTCTTGGAAGAAAATCCCGAAAGAAGTCACGGAGATATGGTTTAGAGAGTTTGAGGTATTTTTGGATTTTAGTTTTTATGTTAAATGATTTATTCTTTCTTACTTAAGCTAATAATCTTATATATTATATATCATATGTATTTGATTGTAGAAAGAGTTTTGTTGGCTGCCCCAACACAATGACAGGATTAGAAAAAATTTTGAGAAGCGTGGGTCTACTCGGATGTGCGACATGTTCACAAATATTAGAAAGTCTGGGAAGCGACCATTGTGGATTGGAGAGGTTATATGAGCTGAGTTGAATGCAGCTTGGGGCAGCAAAGAGTACAGTAGGAGGAGGGATCAAAATCGACAGAACAGAGCTTCTGATGTTGGTGGGTTGGGTAGTTCACTTCATACAGGCGGCTCTGTTCCACATACTGAGCACAGGCGTCATTTGGTAACAAATTTTAAATATTTTTTAAAATTGTTCTTTAATCTGTATTAATAAAATTCTCTTAATTCAAATAGAAAACGATGCTTGGTAGAGAACCAACTTCTGTTGAATTGCATAGTCGCACTCATAAACAATAGGAGGATCAACAATGGATTGATGAGAGATCAAGAAAAGCCTATGTAAGTATATATTTATATATGTTTAATATTTTCTAAGTTTTAGTTTAACTAGTTATATTTATATTATGCTTTCACAGGAGGATTATACACGGCTTCGAGAGACCCATGCCGCATCAGGTGAGGGCTCTTCTGGCGGCTCTGTGGAGTATTCTGAGTATCACATCTAGTCGCGGGCCGTCGGAGGAATGCAGCATGGTAGAGTATATGGCTTAGGTGCGCAAGCTCAGGCATACGAGGGGATGACCTCCTCTACTGCATCCAGCTTCACATCCAGTTCTCATGACTCCTTACAAGCTCAATAAATAAGCGCCCTTCAAGCTGAGCTAGAACAAGTATGGAAATCACAAGCTGATTGGCAAGCTCAACTGCAAGCACAGGTTCAAGCTCAGCTACAAGCACAGATTCAAACAAGTACGGAGCAACACAATTAGTTATTGGATGAAATGTGCAAGATGAGGGATCAGCTGAGTGGAAAAGATGTAGCTCCACCTGAGGAGGAGTCCACGGAGTCAAAGTAGTTTAATTTAGTTTACATGAACTTGTTTATTTCTGTGAACATGTGTTATTGAACAATTTCTTTTAATCTGATGTTTTTTGTTGATTGTTACTATTGAACAGTTTCTTTTAATGTTATAAACTGTTGTGAAATTGTTGTGAATTTATTATAAAATGTTGATATATTGAAATGTTACTATTGAAATGTTGTGGAATTGATATTTGTATAGGTTTGAAGGTGTGGAAATTTGATTGTTGGCTGGGAAGGCAATTTTTTTTTGTCAATGCTACAGGTTTTAGACGGATTGTACGCCAGAAATCCGCCAGAACGAACGATACAACAAATTGTATCGGACGTATCGACGTCTTCCTTCCGTCGGCAACTACCGGCGCATGTTCCGGCGCAATGTCCTCCACTTATTTTCGGTGAAACCTTTGCGCCGCAAAGAAAGTCGTGGGTTGTCTACGGCGACCTTGCAGCGTTTTGTCCGCCGGTAAGTACCTGCGAAATTACAATAGAAACTTACCGACGCATATGGCTCCGGAATTTATCGGTTGGAAGTCGTCGGCACCAATCTGATGTTTTGCGACGGTATTGCGTCGGTAAGTTTTCTGGCGCATTCCATTCGTCGGAAAAAAATTATCGACGTGACCAAAACCGATGTATGCATTTCCGCCGAAACATGCGCCGGAAAATTATATTTTCGTCGTATTATCCATGTGTTCTGACGGATTTAGTCCTCCGGTAATGACTGGTTTTCCTGTAGTGATCTGACAATCCATCTATGGGCTTCGTACAATGGATCTCTGACAAGAATGTCGTTATTTCTAGCAAAGAAGATGATGGGGGGAAATAAAGCAACAAGGGGTGCTAAGTTCAGTTAGATGGAGGAATAAAGCACTTGCACATGGTGTTGGGATTCTTGGCTATATATAAATGGGCAATTTCTTGTTGGGGTAGAAGACCGGGTTTACGGCAAAGCAAGGCGCATCGTATTGATAATGTATGCACATGTGATGAATTTTCATGTGATAAATAGAGATTTTGGTGTTCTTCTTTAAAATTTTTATTTATATTTTAAATAAAAATTTTAAATTTTGATGTGAAAAATATAAGCTAAATATTATTATGTGTATTAAATAAAAAGATTTAAATTTATTTTGCATGCACGTAGTACGCGTGAAGTAGTTATTGATGGTATTACGTATATAGAAAACACAAATTTTTAAGGGGTAGAAGACCCAATTTATGGTGCAGAGAGGCACATACATTAGAGAAATTATTATGTGCCCAGTCTGGGCATTGCTTGCGTCTGGACTCCACCATATATATAGTGTGTATAATTTGTACACATATTACATATAAAACCATGCATAGTGTACAACGACGTGACTTGTTCTGATTGGAGTCTGATGATGATCGGACTCCGAATGTAATAATTTCTCCATAAATCATCTACTTATGACTTATTTTTTAAGTTTACTTTTATCTTTCTTAACGTAGACTGAATCTAATACATCTACTCTTCTAATAGAGCCATGGGTAGGATAGCTTTTATGTGATAATTATTTAAGACAACTCTCTCTAATCATACCTAGCTATCACCTTTTTGTTTTAAAAAAAAAAAAAAGAACAATGATTCAAATGTTATTTTTTTTTTATTAACAATCCTTTGGAAAAATATCCTTTATAAATATGTCCAACGAATAATTTTGAAAAAAAAACTTTTTTTAGAATAAAAATATCCTTTATAAATACCTTTTTCATTTCATTTAATTTGGTAAGAATTAATCCATTTCAATAATTTCTATCATATTTGAATTTTATATGTTTCTTTTGACTTTGCAATATGCATGGTTTTAGGCTGTTGGATGATATCGTAAAATTTTAAAAACCTATGATTGCAAATAAAAGTGGCCAGATTACAAACATATATCATCTTGTCTATGAAGAAAGCTATTAGAAGAGCCCTTGGTTCATGGTAAGCTTCGAAGAGAAATATGGATAGTAAATGAGCCAAATCACAACATCCAATGCAAGGAAATGATACCAAACATTATAAGATAGATTGGGTAAATACAAGAAACTGCATAGTAATAACGCTCGAAGCTAGAAATTTTTCAAATTTTTAATTTATATTAGATAAAGACATTCAAACAAATCCGACCTTGTACAAGAAACTGCATAGTAATCACGCTCGAACTAGCTATCAAGAGATTTGCATTAAGAAATGCAACCTAAAGACAAAAAAAAAACTAAATTTTTTTTTTATATTTTAAAATAAATAGTGTAAATGTTATTGGTACCTACTATCAAAAAAAAAAATATCAATTCTATAAAATGATAAAATTAAATTTATTTTCATGCATTGAGTGCTCATGCAATAAATATTGGTGGCGTGGCATAAAATATATAAAATAGGCACATTTTTTGGTTGGTTGAAGACTTGGTACATAGCATAAAAAATCCAATGTCATTTTGTACCCACACAATTTAGGTCTTGTAAAACGGAGGATTTGTTAATGCTATATGTATATATAGCAAGCATGCAATTCATTGTCTATAATAATCATCTCTAACATCAAAAGCAATCTCAAGTTGTGTAAGCTACCTCTATATCTTCCTCCGTCTTTACATGTCCTAGGTGCTTGCCGTGGACGATCTCTTCGGCGGAGTATATATTCCTAAAATCCGACCTTTCTTCGGTTCCTAGTTTTTGAGCCATCTCTCTTCGCTCTCTGTGGCTTCCGGAACTAGCCCAAATTTAATCGGATAGGCTTTTCCTTCATTCGTTCAACATGGGGAAAACACGTGGTATGGGAGCTGGCCGAAAACTGAAGACCCATAGAAGAAACCAGAGGTGGGCAGACAAATCATACAATAAAAGTCAGCTTGGAAATGAATGGAAGAAGCCGTCTGCCGGATCTTCTCATGCAAAGGGCATTGTGTTAGAAAAAATTGGCATTGAAGCAAAACAGCCCAACTCTGCTTTCAGAAAATGCGCTAGGGTTCAATTGATCAAGAATGGGAAAAAGATTGCAGCCTTTGTTCCAAATGATGGTTGTTTGAACTACATCGAGGAAAATGATGAAGTGTTGATTGCTGGATTTGGTCACAAGGGGCATGCGGTGGGAGATATTCCTGGAGTTCGGTTCAAGGTTGTGAAGGTTGCTGGTGTGTCCCTCCTTGCTCTTTTCAAGGAGAAGAAGGAAAAGCCCAGATCTTAATCTGCTACGGTCTTCATTTATTAGCATCTTTGTGATTGTGTACTTCTATGATCTTAATCTGCTACGGTCTTCATTTAAAAAAAAAATTAATATGCTTGGGATAATGTATAATTTTGTTTTGCATTTTTTATCACACAATTTTTATGCTATATATTACCATTTTTTTGTTGTTGGTGTCCGGTTATAGAAAGCATCCTATTAATCATCTATAATAATCATCTCTATCATCAAAAGCAATCTCAAATATTACAATCTCAAATTATGGGAAGGATTACTAGAGACTTATTGTTATCATCGATGTCATCGATGAAAATCAGGCTTTAGTTGATGCTCCTGTCATGGTTTGTGGACAAATGAATTTCAAGAGGTTGCCCCTAACTAATATCAAGATTGACATTCCTTGAATACCCAAGAAGAGTAAATTGATTGCTGTCATGGATGCAGCAGATGTCAAGAATAAGTGGGAGAAAAGCTCTCTGGAAAGGAAACTTATTGTGCAATAAAAGAGAGTTGAACTAAATGATTTTGATAGATTCATGGTTATGTTGGCCAAAATCAAGAGAGGGCATTCTATCAAACGTGAGCTTATAAAATTAAAGAAGAGTGCTTCAAAGTGAGGTCCTTGAGAATTTATGGTCAATCGTTGTCTGTTTTACTGCTTCTCGTTTAAGTTTTGACATGATCTTTGCAATATTTAACATTTGTAATCTTAGCCCACAAGCTATTGTTAGCTCTAAAAGAAAACCATAATTTATGAGAGAAAGCATGAACATTATCCAAAATATTTTTGCAACCTAATGCCCCTTAATTTAAAACCCAGAAATAATATTTCAGGAAGCCCAATTAATAAAATAATGATTATTTTTTTATCCCCAGAAAAATTTATTGAGCATTCTCTGGATTCACAGACAAGTAGTGGAGGAAGGTTGCAAAGAATGGAAAATAAAAATAGGAATCGAATTTAAAACACTATTAATTAGAACCAACTTATAACCAAAAGAAAGGAAATTAGAAGATCAGCAGAGGAGTTTACTTTTAAACATCGTAAAAATATTTTTAAAAATTTATAGGAAGCATGGCAGAGTTAAAACCACAAGTCCTTTTGATAACACTAATACTACAATGATTCACCTACTTACCAGAAATGAAAGTACTCTTATCCTTGTTAATGGACAACCCACTCATATTTTGGAACTGAGATAAAAATTGCACTAACATTTTAACAATATTAATGGAAGCATTCAAAAAATATATAAAGTTATCCAAAAAATTTAGATTAGAAATAGGTATGCCATTAACAGTACAAAAATAAAGAGTAGGATACCTTTTATAAAGCTCCTCAAGGACTCTGGAAAGATATTCCGCAGTTATAATAAAATAAGAAGGCGATAAGGGATCTTCTTGTCTTAACCCATGAGCAGATTTAAAAAAATCATGATTTCTTCCATTAATGATTAGTCAGAAAAGTAACAATTTTCAAAACTATTCTTAATAAGCATGATGAAACATTGACTAAATCCAAACAGAGACATCACATTGTAAAAAAAATTCCAGTTCAAATTATCATAAGCTTTAGTAATATCCAGTTTAAAAATGAGAATCCTCCCAGTCTCCTTTGCATTGACATCATGAACAATCTCTTGAGCCAAGAGAATATTATCAAAAATGCTTCTACCTTTGACAAACCCCGCTTGATTGTAAGAGATGATTCTAGGTAAAAGGTTCATTAATCTAGAAGCAATTATTTTAGAGACAAATTTATTAAAGAATGTACAAATACTAATATGTCTAAAATTATTCTAGTTGATGGTAGAATCTTTTATTAGGAATTAACACAATATTAGTAGAAGAGAAAAACTTAGGAAAAGAATTTCCAACAAAAAAAGTCTTTTAGAACTCCATCACATCTAACCTAACAAAATCTCAAGTTTTAACAAAAAATTTAGTATTGAAGCCATCAGAACTAGCAATAGAGTCCCCATTCATGTCATTAAAAGTCTTCCAAATTTCATCCTCCGTAGGAGATTGAGAAAGCATAAGATTATCTTCCTCACTAATAATGTAAGGAATCACATTGGGATTCGTAATGGGGTAGTATAACTATTGTTATTAAAAACCTCTCTAAAATGCTCCACCCCAGATTTAACAATTAAATCGTCCATATCATAAACACGCCCATGTTGTCAATAGCTTTGTGGATATAACTCTTAATTCTATTCTTATTGACCAAAGCATGAAAAAATTGGAATTCTTATCCCCCTCCATAACTGTCTCTAGAAGATCTCTTCTTTATTTTGCAATTGAAAAAATGTAACTTCAGCGTTATTAAGATTAGAGAGATTGGCACTTATAGGATTCTCCAAATACATCGTATCTAACTCCAACACCTTATTTTCGGCTTCCTTAATATTAAAAAATATAATCCTAAAATCATTGTTGTTCCACCCTCTAAGGACCTATTTTAATCTACTCAACTTGTCCCTGAGATGATACATACCCTTAATATTGTTATTAGAAGAGATAGTAGAATGCCAATTATTGTAAACCACATTCATAAACTCCTTATGAGTTAACCACATGTTTTGAAATCTACAGGCCGAGGGGACATTAGTTTTATTAGCACATATGGTCAAAAGTAAAGGAACCCGATCAAAAAAAGTCCAACTTAAATGTCGGACATGAGTCATAGGAAATTCTCTAACCCATATATTATTAAAAAGAATCCTATAAGTCTTTGCAACATAGAAGTTCTACTCCAAGTAAAGGAACCACAAGTAAAACCAATATCATGCACTATAGGAAAACAACTCATTTCTGACAGAATTTCCGGCGGAAATAAGTTCGTACAAATTCCAGCGGATTTCTGTCTGAAAATTTATGATGAATTTACGATAGATTTTTGTCAAGATTTTTGACGGATTTTTTCCGACGAAAATTTCTGGTGAAATTTTTGGCAGATCTGTGATGGTAATTAAAATTTTAAGTTATTTTTTAAAAAATAACTTAATATATTGAATTTATTATATTATTAAATTAACTTAACTAATTTAATAAGTCTTTGTTAAATTAATTATATTTATTTTTATCTTTAAAAAAATTACTTTTAAAATAATTTTTACTTTTAATATTTATAAGTTATACCTTAAATATAATAAAGTAATGGCGGAGATCTTAATAACCAGATGATAGAAAGGGCGGAGAGTTTGTCTTGTAATTAATTAGTTTTAATTTTAATATAAATATTATTTTGTTGTTAGAATAATTAGTTTTCTATTGTACTTTAAATATAAAAAAGTATGTTTTCAAGCAGCTTGTCATCTTTGGCCTGATGCATGGTTGGGTCGGGATTGTCATTAAGTGGTATGGGTTCGAACACCACTGCAGGCCGCCTGCAATGCGTGCTGCCTAGGTGGGCCAATCAGGTCGGTGGGCGCTGTGAAGTAGCTTGGACGGGCAATTTGGGTTAGCTAGAGATGGGCGGGTTGGGGGTGTGTTGCGTGGGTTTGCTTGGTGGGACTGTTCGGGTTAACTAGAGGCCGGGCTGAGGTCGGGCGGGCTTCTCAGGTTGACAAATTTTTTATTTCTTTCTTATTTTCCGCCACAAAAATATTCCGTCAAAATATTTTTCTGACAAATTTTCGTCGGAATTTCGCCGAAAATCTTTCCGGCGATTAATTTAACACCGGAAGGGCTTTTCCAACCCGCGTTATACTGTCGATTTAATTTTCATCGGAAATACTCATTTCCGACGGATTTTAGAAATTTTTCTGACAAAAATGAACTCCAGAAAATATAATTTTTCCTGTAGTGATGTAAATTACAATTAGAATTCATAGAATTATAGCATTAATATTAGGGGGGTTACCCCCTATTCTCTCATCAGCATTAGAAACAATTTTGAAATCACCACTAACACATGAAGAACTATTATAATTAAGAGCAAAATCATATAAAAGTTCCCAATGGGAAAGCTAACCCAATCTAGTAGAAGCAACATAAACAAAAGAGTTGTAATATTTGAAGTTGAAAAAAGAGATTTGCATATGAACAACTTGGGCAAAATCCGATATAATGTTAATGTTAAAATAACTCTTCCACTTAATCCAAATTTTATAACAGTTAGCAAACATCAAGTCAAAACCCAAATGAGAAGCAGTAAAATAAGTTTTTTAGCAGAAATAAAAGGTTCGAGTAAAACCAGCAGTTGTATAGTATGCATGTTTGATTTAAAAGTTTTGAAAAAGGATTAATTTTCTTTGGGAAAAGGTAGTTTTAAAATAAAACTCTTTATTATGAATAATATACTGCCTTGGGAGGCGATAATATTATTCTCTAATAGGTTCAAATTTTAGAACTTTAAATTTATCCTGATTACTGTAGTCGAACACAGGAATGAACTACATATGATCTCGAAGGATCAAAATGAAGTTTACTCAACTGTTTAACTATAATAATCTATATTAAGGATTATTAATTTCATATTCAAAATCATGATAATATAATGATATATCTTTCCAAGGAAAGAAAATATCTCCTATTATCAATCATTTGGATATGACAATAATGATCATTAAACTTTAACTTCCCAAAGTTAATTAATTAAAGGTTTTGAAAACTTAATTTTGAAAAGCTAATATGGGTTTCTAAATCTCCTACGAGCATAAGCCCTCGTAGTTTATTACATCATAGGAAACTAAAATTTCCTATGCGTACTCTCAATTAAAATAGCGGTAAAATTTTTATTTAAGAATTCAAAGATTGATCTCAAATGATGTAAAGAGTTTGATTTTCAATCGGGATTGATTCAAAGTTGAACACTTATTTTAAGAATCAAAGGAGGAAGAGTAGGAGTTATTTTGAGATTTTGAATAACTTCAGAAACACCTCAGCCTATCCTAAGTGTTGGGCTTGAAATTGATTGAAAGAGATTTAAGTTTGAGTGGTTAATTTATTTAGAAAGTTGGGATTATATTCCCAAAGGTTGAGGTATTATAGCCTGAGCTTGCCTCAGAACCTAATTCTAAGGTGGGTACTAAAAATCAGTGGCCCAAACCTAAGTATTGTAATGCAAATCTAGACTTACCCTGGCCCAATTGGGAAGCCAGCTAAATCACCTAGGCACTTTAAAATCATGTATCTAGTCTTTTAATGTTGAGTGGTAGGGATGTTGTTTAAGAAAAGTTTTTAAGAATAAGACCGACATCTAGAGCAGATCCTAATTGGCCTTTAACTTATGTTAGATATTTAATGTTTAAATAAATGTAATTAAATATTTGGACTCAAATTAATTTGTATCTAATGCGATGCATGCTAATTGACTCAATTAAATGCTTAAATTTGAGATGAAGAAGTTTTAAAATCAGGCTTAAAAATTAGATTGTATCCTAGTAGAATGAACAGATTCCCTTGGACAGATCTGCATGCTCATAGGTCAGGTGGTCTGCCAAAACCTACAGACGGGGAGGTGCCTAGCAAGTGGAGAGAAAATGCAGTAATTATGAAATGAGAACTCTTGGCGGTCCTGGGCTTACTTCTTAAAATGTTAGAATTTCTATGTTGACTTAAAAATTTTATCTTCAATTAATGTAGAAAAATTTTGACCGGTCCTTATGATCCTTAGCTTAAGCTCAATACAGTTAATGAAATAACTTGAAATTTTAAACTTAAACTAACATAATGAACAAAAATGTTCAGAATTTGATTTCAAAGTAAACAAAGTAGTTAATTAAAATCTAAATTAACCTAAGTTTCTTATGCTAACTTTAGGATTTTTACCTTAATTTTGGACGGATTAAACTGTTTATGGATTTGTTTCACTTGTAGACTATCCACGCTCAAATTTATAGAAGGAACCTCGGCTAGCTAACTCCTTGATCGAGGGCCTCGAGCTTGCGACGGATTGGAGCTTGAGTTCGCCGGAATATCATCACTGATGAGGTTTTAGCGGTGGAGTTTGGTTCAGAACGGATGTGGGGGAGGTTTAGAGCTCTAGAGGACTGAGGGTGAAGTATGGAAGAGCTTGGAATGAGAGAGAGTATGAGAGTTTGAATCAATCTCTCTCCTTAGGGTTTTACCTTATTCAACTCATTCCAGATTGAATAGAGGGCTAGGATGGCTTGGCTAGGCTCTAGGATGTCGCATTTGTCCAGGGGGTAGGTGGGAGCGGAGGGCAAGGACGGGTCAAGGACATCTTAGGTATAAGGTTCCCTCTTGTCCTCTCATGGACACATGGAGCCTTGAGAGCTGTTAGATCTAGATCTAAGGGTTGGGATGGCCTCTATGAAGGTTCTATGGAAAGTCCTAACAGCTGGAAAGGATTAGGGAAGAGTGGACTAAATTTAAATAGTACTTTGACCAATTTTGACCACTCTAAAACCTTGGTTTGATTATTTGATTGGTCCAACGCCACTTGGACTAGTGAGGAGGCAAGGGGGCACAGTGTATTGAATACTGGTTGCTGTGTTTGGAGCTAGGGATTGGAACTTGAATGCCATGGGATAAATTCTTTGAATATTTAATGGTCTTTTGACCATAAGTTGAATGGTTTGACCAATCAAAGGATCAAACCATGTGAGGTGGCATGGATAAACCTTAATAAGCTGGTTTGGAGGGAACTTAAGGCAATCCATTATAGGTTTGAGGGATCAAATCATGGTCATTAAATTTTGACCCAATTTTATTGAGTTGACCAAGTCAAACTCAATGTGATTTGGTCTCACATGAGTTTGGGTGGGTTTTGAGTATCTTTTAAAATAGGTTTGAGATCTCAAAGGGTTAGATTTAACTAAGTGAGTTGAAATGATCCATTTGAACTCTTAAGGGCTCATAAGGTCAACCTTGGTTGACTGGTTCGACCAAAATGACCCAAGGGTTGGGCCCAAGATCAAAAGGTTTGGTTTGATATTTATAAATTATTGGAAGTAGTTCCAAACAATTTGGAGATCATTTGGTTTGAAATTGATATTTGAATCCTTAAGGGGTATTTTGGTCAAAATGGTCAAACTGGTCAACCAGGCTTGGCCAAGGTCAGGGTTTGAGTCCATTGCACTCCTAAGAGTGATTAGGATGCATTGGAAGAGGTTTTGGGGTTAGATTTGAAATGGACAAGTTGAAATTTGAAGAAAACTTCAAAATTACCCTTAAGGGGCATTTTGACCCCTGGTCAACTAGGGTCAAAGGGGGTCCACCAAAATACAGTTTAATGTTCAGTGAGTCATAGTCAAGGGTTTGGAAGTGATTGGATGATTTGAAGAAGGCTCCAAGGTCAGGATCCACTAAGTGGCATGTCCAATGGCACAGGCTATAAATATTTGAAGGTTTTACAATCTTTGAATTTTGAGTCAATTTCTTAGGTTAGAGGGCTCAGAATGAGCTCAAATTTGGAGGGTTGCCTCTAGAGACATGTCCTATAATTGTGCAACTAACAGACTCTGAATCATAGGTCATTTGACTAGGTTTTGAAGAGTTTGAAAAATCCTTGGAAAAGGGTTTCAAGACAATGCCTTTATCCTTGGATTTTGATTGAGGTGTGAATTAAATTAATGTCTGGATTGGCTTTTGGTCAAGATTGATTTGTACTCTAGATTGGTTTACAATTTAGATTAATCAAGAGTTTGGATGGATTTGAATCTAGATTGCTCCTAGAATCTAGAGGGACTTTAGGGTCTAGAATCTAGAAGTTATAGGGCCTGGGTAGATCTTAAAGTCTAGAATCTAGATGGATTCTAGGGTCTGGGGTCTAGAAGAATCTTAGGACCTAGAATAGATCTTAAGGACTGGATCTAAGAGAATCCAAGAGTTTAGGTTGATCTGGAGGAATCCTAGGGTCTAGAGTAGATCCTGTGGTCTGGATTCTAGGAGGATCCTAGAGTTTAAAGTGGTTTAGAAGCTAGACTGATCTGGGGTCAAGATTGGTCCAAGTGACCTCATACAAAAATGAGGTCAATAATGCACTCTACAAAAATTCCTGACTCTAATTCTATAGTCGCCCACCCTCCCCCTCCTCTCCTCCAAATACCCCTCACATTATAAATAAGGGCTTTAATCATTGGAACTTTTAGTAAAAGTTTGAGCCCTAGTAGAACTAGATGTATCAAGTAAAGGAGCTTTACCATTTTACTGTTTTTTTTATTTACCTTAAAGGCTCTTTCCTCATCAATGGTTTTAGAAATACTATCAAAGAGATCAGAAGAAGATGAAGAAATTGGATCCCCTTTATCAATACTATTAACATGATCCACAGAGATAGGGCCATAGGTATTTTTGGGGATAAATTCCCCTTCTTCACATTCCTCTATAATATTCTCCTTTCATTAGTGTTCACATTAAGCGATAGAGAGAGATTCTCATTATTTTGAAGCATCGCATCAATATAGACAATGAAATTAGGAAGCATATCACCTTCCTCGAGAGGTTTATCAGTAGTAGAGACTTTCTCAGCTAAAAAATCATTTCTATCTTACGGGGCATCCATCTTATGTGAATCATTAAAATTATCATTTCCAACATTCTCATTAGGGGTAGAGGTCTTAACTTGATTCAAAAGAATATGGTTATTAATATTCTCGTTGGCAGTATCTGTAGCAGTAGAGAACACCTTCCCCACCGAGGGGTTCAAATTTTTTTTAAGTTCATGATGCAATTTGAAAAAATCAGAAACAACATGTCCATGTGTCTTACAGTGTGAACAAAAATCAGGGACTTTTTTAAACTCCACTTTTTGTAAGTAACCAAAGGCTTTAGAACCGACCCAAACTTCTTTAGCATGTTTCTTTGAGATATCAACTTTGACTAAAACCCTAGCCACAGAAGGATGGGTTCAAGATGCAGTTGCTTGTTGGTTTGCAGGGGATAGCCAAAAATAGAACTAAGAGCATGCAACACTTTAGCATTAAAAAAATGGAGCCTTAGATTAGGAAATGAGATCCAAAAAAGCACAATGGGGGATTCTTCTCAAACATCAAAGAAAGGTGTCCATTTTAGAATACACATTTGGCAATTAAGTAAAAGGTAATATCTACGAGCGAATACATGACTATAATTTAAGTCATTAGAGAGTTGAATCGAAATGTGTTTAGAATCATCAAGCCAATAAAAAAAAATCAGAGAGTTTAAGACTACCGAAAAAAGTGTGAATCGAATCGAGGTTTGGCCTACGCGGACCAAATTTGCCAACAAGAGTAAATTTAAATGGCAATGCAAAATTTAGCACTTCTTCATCCGAAAGCAAGACTGTCAGCACACCTTCAAAATTTGACTGAGTTAAAGAGGGAAGTGTATCAACTACCGAGGAATAAGAGAGAACTTCCTTAAATAATTGAGACTGGGGAGGATAAGGCCCCGCATACTCTAGGCTAAAGAATCTTTTCTTCATATCTTGCACCTGGGCGGAAATGCTCCCCCACGATGTAGAGGACGAAGCCCCCATTATCCCTTCAAAGCCCTAACAGGGCTAAACAATAAAAGCAAGAACCAGTGCACAAAGAGAAAAAAGAAAGAAAGAGATGGGCGTTGAAAAAGAGCATCGAGGTGAAGAAATTAGGGGAGGAGGAGGGAAACCCTAAAATCGCCTGAGGCGGCGCTTAGGGCGAAACAAGAGGAAAAGTGAAATTTGATTCCTTCTTAAATGATTGAGGCGAATTAATAAAAAGTAGGTATTTGTATATACGATGAATTAGTGAAAGAAAAAAAACTTTAATCTTACTACACATATTTACATTGAACTCGCATAAAATAAATAAATATTTTGAGACAAATTTAAAATTTTCAAAATATTTTAAAATATATCATTTAATGTATCGTAAAAGAATCCTAACATAAATTTTACTTTAGGATGATAGACCAAGACTATACCACTCACAACACAAGCAAGTTTAGATACAGGAACCTTCTGGGCGATTTTACGGTGATTCTAGGGTTTGGGTTGTTATTTCCTTCATTTGGGTTGTTCTTTCCTTTTTTTCTCGGCTATTTTCTTCTTCGTGTTATGTTGTGTTTTCTTTGGGAGCTTGTGGCTTCGCTGTTTAGATTTGCTTTTCTTCCTGTTTAATTGTCCTTTTCTTGGTTTCTTTGAAGTCTTATTTGGTTGGCCTTTGGGTTTGGTTTTTTTTTTTTTTTTTTTTTTGGGGGGGTGGGGGGATGATGACCCTGTTGTCATCAATCCCTTCGGTAGCTTCTGTCACGAATGGTAGATTTTGATCTTTTAAAAAGGCTCTTGCTAGTTCTAGTGGTTCTTCCTCTACCCTAAAATTTGTTCAGTCATCCTTTAAAGGCTGTCTCGCACCTGTTAGAAGATTCAATTTTTGCTCAACTTGCAGCTCCTTTTGCTTTTACCCTTATGGGTAAGTTTGTTCTAAAGCGACCTAATATTGATGTTATCCAAAAAATTTTTATAACCTTAAGCTTTCTGGATCTTTTCATGTTAGTTTACTAGATCCCAGAAATGTGGTTATTCAATAGAGTAATGATTAGGATTATAGCCAGATTTTTTTGGGCGCTCTTACTACATTCAGGCTTGCTAAATGGACTCCTAGTTTTTATGTTCATCATGAATCTCTGATTGCTCCTGTTTAGGTGACTTTTCTTAACCTTAGGCTGCAATTTTTAAACTCTCAAATCCTTTTTTGCCTGGCCTCTACCCTTGGCCGACCTTTGCAAACGAACCAAGCTATGGCTTCGATTTCTCTTTCGTCGGTGGCTAGGGTTTTGGTTGAGGTTGATATATCTAATAAGTATCCTAATGAGATTTGGATTTGGTCTGAAGTCAAGGGTTATTTTCAAATGGTTGAATTTGAAAATTTTTCCATTTTTTGTTCTCATTGCAAGATGCATGATCATAGTCTAAGTGAATGTTTTAAATTGCATCCCCACCTTAAGAAAGATAAAGAAATTGTCAGACCTACTAAAATACAGGAGGGCAACACGAAAGCGGATAGTATTGTTAATTTGGTGGAAGGTAATGGTAATTCATCTCACACTAAGGATGTGGTGGATCAGATTGTTATTCAAGCTGTTCCTTCGTCTTCTAGTAATGAACTTAATGTGAATCTTATTTGTGATGTAAGAAAAGGAAAAAAATTTTCTTAATTAGGTCATTAAAGTGACTTATCATTCATAATCTACTACTGTTTATGAATCCTTACAAAATGTTACTCAGGTTGTTGTGGTGGAGGATAATAATACTATTGATGTTAATACTAACATTACTATTGTGAATGATCAGGTTATTTCTGTTCAAGGGGAAGAGTTGCCATTGGTGGTGAATTCTTCTATTGCTCATATTGTTAGTGGAACAAACTTGTGCAATGACAGTGTGGAAACTTTGTTGGAGGAGGAGGCGGTTCCTTCTCAGGTTAATCAATCCTTGGCCATAACCGAGAAAGGGAATTTTTTGTTGGAGGAGGAGGCGGGGCCTCCTCAGAGTAAGGCCCTTTCCGAGAAAGTTAACTATTCTTTTGAGGGTAATGAGAGGTTTTTAACTACTTTAGAAGATGGTGTTCTCTTTGTTGAAGGTGAACGTCCTTTTCCTTTGGGGCCTTCAGGTAACTTAAATGACAAAACTATTCTTTTATCTGATTTATATCACTGTGGTGCTTATACTGATACGGAAATAGACATTTTGGCTAAGTGATTTGGTTGAGAAGACAATGACCTTAGTTTTTCTAAGGGTCGTAGTAAACGTGGTAGGAAACCTAGAAACATTATTTAACAATCACCTAGAAGTACCCAATCGCATACTTCTCATTAATTATGTTTTTTATGTTTAACACCATTATTTGGAATGTGTAGGGTATTGGGTGCACTTCCTCTAAACTTTAGGGTTAAAAACTTATGTCATATTTATAATAATGCCATCCTTGTTTTACTTGTACCTCTTATTTTTGTGGATAAATTATCTAGAACTGCTAGGTCTTTGGGTTTTAATAATGCTAAGTCTAATATTGCTAGTAAAAATTAGATTTTTTGGAAAGATTTTGTTAGAATTGATTTTATTGGTGATTTCATTCAAGTTTTACATTGTAATATTGATAGTTCTAATGTGCAATGTTGTGTTTCCTTTGTTTATGATGCTTCTTCCCGATATATTAGGTGGGCTTTGTGGGAGCAAATCTTGCATTTTAATAATGTTTGTAATCTTCCTTGGCTTGTTGGAGGTGACTTTAATATGATTACTAGCCCGGATGAACATATAGGGGGGTATCTTCCTATATATCAATCTATGGAGGAGTTTATAGATATGATTATGGCTTGTAATCTCATTGATATTTGGTTTTCTGGAAACAAGTTTACTTGGCATCGTGGGCATTTGTGGTAGAGGTTAAAAAGGTTTCTTTTTAATAATTCTTGGTTGAACACTTTTAATTTGACCAAGGTTGAACATCTGAGTCGTACTCTCTCGGATCATTCCCCTTTGCTTATTAACATTAAGAATAATCATAAAAGGTTCCCTACTCAGTTTAGATTCCCGAATATGTGGCTTCATCATGATTCTTTTCTTGAGGTTGTTAGGGTGAATTGGAATGCTCCTGTTTATCCTAATAATTCTATTTCTGGCATAAAAAGATTATGGCTCAAGTTGAAAAGACTTAAGCTTGTTTTGAATTGGTGGAATCATAATATTTTTAAAGATTTGTTTAACAACATTTTACTTGCTAAAAATAAAATTAACTCCCTTGAGGATCTTTGTCAGCGGATTCCTATGAGGCTAATCTGTGTACTCTTAATGAGGCTAAAGTGAAGTTGTCTAAGCTTCAGGTTGAGGAAGAAACTTTTTCGAAACAAAAAGCAGCCGCCAAGCATTTAGTGGAAGGTGACAATAACACTAAATATTTCCATGCTTTGATTGATAAGAAATGGACTATTAACAATATTCATAAAATCTCCCGCAAGGATGGCTCCACTACAGAGGATAGAGATGAGATTATTAGGTTGGCTGTTAATTTTTTTCATAAGCACCTTAATAAGTCTTTTATTCCTATTTCTAGTGTTTACCCATCTTTTATTTTGGATGTTATCTCTCTAGAGGAGAATGGCTGTTTATCTAAGTCTCCTCTTCTTGAGGAGATTAAAGATATCTTGTTTAATATGAATGTTAATTATGTTGCTGGGCCGGATGATTTTACCACTAATTTATTCCAAAACACTTTCTCTATTATTTCTAATGATGTTTTCTCCGCTATTACAATTTTTTTTAATGGCTTTACAATTCCAAAGGTCTTTAAGTCTACTTCTATTATTTTAATTCCTAAGAACACTGTTGTTAATTCGTGGAATGATTTTAGACCCATTAGTTTGTGTACCGTATTTTATAAACTTATATCTAAACTTTTGATGAGCATGTTATCTATTTTTCTGCCTAAGATTATATCAAATAGGCTTTGTTAAAGGTTGAGCAATTGTTGACAATATCCTTTTAGCTCAGGATTTCTATCAAGATTTGGATATTAAGGTGAGAGGTGGTAACATGATCATGAAATTGGATATTGCTAAAGCCTATGATGATATTAATTGGAGTTTTATTTATAATATGTTGAGTCTTTTTGGTTTTGATTTGAAATTCATAAATCTCATAAAATCTTGTACTGAAAGTCCTTTTTTCTCTATTATTGTGAACGGTAAAACTCATGGTTATTTTCAAGCTTCTTACGGTCTGAGGCAAGGTGACCCTTTGTCTCTAACTATTTTTATTATTGCTGCTGATTATCTCTCTAGGGTTTGGCTAATCTCTTCTTTAATTTCCCTAGTCTTTATTTCAAAACTTTAGTGGGCTTTCATATCTTCCATTTATGTTTTGCTGCTGATTTCATTGTATTTACTAACGCTCCTAAGAATAGGATTAGTAAAATTTTAAGATTTTTTGGACACTTTGAATCTATGAGTGGTCTATCTTTTAACAAGCAAAAATGTTATTTTATTTCTTCTAAGAATGTTGTTCCTAATCAGATTTTGGATATTAGGATTCTTACTGGCTTTTCTCAAGGTGCCTTACCTCTGAAATATTTGGGTATTCCTCTTTTTAAGGGTAGAAAGAGAGCTTTCTTCTTTGATGATTTAATTTATATGGTTAAGAATAAATTATTTTCTTGAAATTCTACTTTTTTAAGTTTTGGTGGGCATCTCACTCTTATTAAAAGTGTATTATGTTCTATACCGGTCTATAGTTTTCAAACTCTCCTTCCTACTAAGGGTGTTTGTCTTAGAATTGAGAGAATTTTTTTTTAAAAAAATGGAAAAGTTCTGGTATTAATTCTAAGATTCATTGGAAGAATTGGGGAGGGTGTTGTGGTACTAAGCAAGAAGGGGGATTAGGGAGTAAAGACATGAGTGATATGGCTTGGGCTTTCTCTTTTAAGCTGTGGTTTAACCTTAGGGCTAATGTCAGTCTATGGGCCAATTTTATGAGGGATAAATATATTGGCAGGAAACATCCTTCCTTGTGTTATTTTTCTAAAGGTCACTCTAAAGTTTGGCATCAGATTTGTTCGGTTAAATGGAAAATGGAGTCTTCGTTAGTTTGGGACCTTGGTAATAGGAACATTTTCTTTTGGCAAGATAGGTGGCTTAATAGTGAATCCATTGTTTCTTTACTTAACACTGTCTCTATCTCTAAAAAGATGGTTAATTATTTCATTTCTTCTAATGGGTGGGATTTAGAGAAGCTGACTGCTACTCTTCTATATAGTATTATCCAACTTATTCTTAAGATCCCCATTAATGGCAATGTGAAAGATGTGTTACTCTACTCAGGTTCTAAAGATGGTTGTTTCAATATTAAGTATGCCTGGCATTCTTTTAGAATTAAAAATTACACTTCTAAACTTTTTAAAATGATTTGGCATAACACTATCCCCTCCACTATCTCTGATTTTATATGGAGAATTATTCATAGCTTCATTCCTACATATGAAAATTTGAGAAAGAGAGGTTTCATTATTACCTCTAATTGCCAACGTTGTTTTCATGTTGACAATATGCATCACATTTTTATATCTGGTTCTATTGCGGTTAAGGTTTGGACTTTTTATGAGGATTTATTTCATCTGAATTTATGTGACACTTCTTTTTCTATATCTCAATTGCTTGATCATTGGTTTGTGGAGTCCAAAGGCCATATTAGAAATGTGATTTCTTCTCTTATTTTATGGTTCCTCTAGTTGGAAAGAAATTACACTCATTTTAATGGGGTGGAGATGAATCTCCAGAGAATTATTCACAAAATTAAAGATAAGGTCATTACTCATTTCTCTGCTAATTTGCTTTCTATAAAGATATTTAGAAATTTTTATTAAACCCTTTCTTTTTTTGGTGTTAATGGGGAGCTGGATAAGGCTCAAATTAGATCTATTTGCATGAATTGGTGTAAGCCTAATCTTAATTATTTCAAGTTGAATGTGGCTTGGGTTAAAGTTGGTAGTAATTATTGCTATGCTTGTATCATAAAAAATCATCTTGGTTTATACATTTCTAGCTTTACTGGGCCGGCTTTTTTTTAGGATAGTCACATGACTTTTTTTATGGGTGTTCTGCATGGGTTAAAGCTTTGCAATATTTCTTCTATCAGAACATTGTTTTAGAGCCTGATTCATTTTTTGACAGCCTGTTGAGTCTTGATAAAGATGATAGTAGGTGAGGCCCTGATCTATTTTACATAAGGAGAAATATTAAAGATGAGTTGAAGTCTTTTTCTTACTCGTATTCTTTTATTAAGGTGGATGAGAAGGCTGCTGCACAGGCCTTGCCAATTTTGGGTACTATGTTTATTATAAGGAGCTTTTTAAGGAGCAATTGCCTGTCTATGTTCAAAGCCTTGCCAAATTAGATCAAATAGGTTTTCCTTATGTTTGTCATTAATTTTGGGTTATTTTGCGGGTGGTTTTGATTTGCTCTGGTTGCTCTGTTCATCCTTTTCTTTGAGGACTCGTGCTAGGATCCTGTTATCTTTTTCCTTATTTGGCTGGCTTATTCTATATCAAGTGTTCTCAGGTTTACTTTTATTTTCTTTGTGATTTGTATGTGTTCGGCTGTGCTTTATGATGAGTTTTATTGGTTGGTGTTGTTTCTGGAGGCTGGTAGACCCTATTTTGGTGAGGTTGGTGTGTTCCTTATGTTTTGTGGCCTGTAGTTGGTGCGGGGGTGGAGTTGGCATTCCCTGATTTATTTTTTGGTGATGTGGAGGTCTTACTTGGAGAATCTGAATCTGTGCGATGTTGGCTGGGTGTGGAGGATTAACTTGGGGTATATGGTGGTGTGGAAGAGTTGGAATTCATTGGTGTATTATTTGGGGGCGTGGAGTTGGCTGGGTGTGGCCGTATGGAATTGCATTGTTCTTCTCTCTGATGGGAGAATGTTTTTCTTTTCCTGGAAGCCATTTTATTGCTGTATTAGTATAACTGTTGCCATCCTCTCGGATTGTTGGTGGTACCGTTAGGTCTTTAGTGCTTTTAATTTTTTCTACTGTTATATTTTTTGCTGGTTTTTTGTGGGCTTTCTATTGCTTGTGCAGGTTTTTTGTGCTGGAAGAAGGGGTTTCTGGATTTTTGCTGGGAAGCAATTCGTGATTGATAGTTCTTCTTTCTTCCCCCTTTTTGGGTGCTCATTCTTAAGCACCATATAATGTACCTAGGTTATTATGTATTTGTCTGTAGTAAGGACCTTGTGCTCGTAGGTTTTTTTATCTTTATTTTCGTAGCTCTTATGAGCAGTAGTGAGCGCGAGGTCCTTTAAGGACTTCGTATTTTACCATTAATTAACGCGTAGGTCCCTCCATGGGTTTTAATTAAAAAAAAATTTTAAAAAAAAATTATCTTTTAATGTATAGACATTATATTGAATAGAATTTAAAATAACATATATTTAAAGTATTTTTTTTATTTCAAAAAATATAAAATTATAATATATTAATTTAAATATTATAATAAATAAATTAATATACAACTAATGTATGTAAAGTTCAAAATTATGATAATTAATGTAAAGCTAGTATTGTAATTCATTAATTTATATTTATTTCTAAATAACTTGTAAATTTCCATAAGTTTCATTATGGTAAATTTTAGGAACATTATTTTAAATTAGTTAATTAATTATTTTTTTAGTTTTTTTATTTATAATAGAATTAAGTAGAAACCAATGAATTTGAGTTGTTAAAATTTAAAGTAATAAATCGTAAATGAATGATTAAGATTGTATTTGGAAAGAAACTTAAACGCCTTTTATAATAGTAGTATATATAGGCATCAACTTTGATTTTTAGTCCCCAGAAATTCTTTCCAATCCATTTAATAAGAAATAAAATATTTAAATATAATAAAACTATATTTAAATCACTTAATTAAAACAAAAGTTAAACGAATTAAAAAATTAATTTTCTATCAAAATATTTAATTTCATTTATAAAAAAAAACTTTCTATCAAAATATATCAATAAAAAAATAATCAAATCTTTATTTAAAATTTATCACCTTATTTATTTATTTATCATATTTTAGGACTAATTTCAGGTTAAAAGAAAAATATTTTTGTACAAATCCTCCATTTGATATAAAAATGGAAACTAATTTTATGTAAGGTAATAATCGAGCCAAATCTTATTTCAAAAATCTATGAAAGATAATAAAAGTGGCCATATTTCTAACTTATAGCAACTTGGCTATGAAGAAAGCTATTAGAAGTGGATAGAGAGTGATCACACAGATTAAGTCTCATTGTTCATGGTATGCTTCGAAGAGGAATGTGGATAATAAATGAGCCAAATTTTACGTACAAAACAAGGAAATGATACTAAACTTTATAAGCTGAATTGGATAAATACAATATATTTTTAAGTTTTTTATTTAAACATGAAATTAGATAACAACATACAAACTTTTTGAATTTGCACCCGATATTATATCATATAATCATTAAAAACTTGTACAAGAAAATGCATAGTAATCATGCTCGAACTAGCAATCAAGAGATGTGCATTCAGAAATGCAACCAAAAGACATACAAGAACTAAAAAAATTATTTATATGTTTATATAAATAGTATAAATCTTAATGGTATATAGTATTAAAAAAATATGAATTCTATTAAATAAGAAAATTAAATATATTTTTATTTCATTTAGACCACACGCATCAAATATTGGTGGCGTGGCAAATAATATATAAAACAGGAAACTTTTTTTAGGATTGAAGACCTGGTTTTTTTGCAAAAAAATTGCAATGCCAAGTTGTTTCCACACATTTTAGGTGTGGAAAATGGAAGATTAGTTACAGCGATATTTTTATATAGTTGCATGCCATTCATCATCTATCATTATCATCTCTATCATTAAAATCCATTTCAAATATTACTATTGCATGTTATGTATAAGTCTCCTCTAGGGTCATATGGTATAGTTTCCTTCACCTTTGCATGTCCTCTAACATAGGGTTCATCTCCCTCTTCCTATCCAAATATTCCAGCTGGCTTTATTAATTCATTGCGGTAGTCCAACTATGTTGGAAAATAATCAATATTCTCTTCAGAAAGGTAAGCATGAATTAAAAGAAACAACTCTTCTTGGTGATTACTATAAAATGAAACAACTCATTTATTTTCACCTTATAACTGATATCCAAGGTGGTTGTAAACTTACACAGTCAATCCATCTAAGTTAAGATTTGATGTGTGGGGAACAATCCTAAGCTTTAGGCTTATAAGACCCTTAAAATTTTTGTATGATATTGATGAGAACATTAGAATTTTGCCTACGTTGACCTCTTTTATGCCATTGAAGGAATTGATAGGGAATGAGACAACATAGCTAGTTAAGACCTTCAAAATTTTCATCTCAACCAGTTATATCATGTTGTATCGGTAATAGTTATATATATGGGAATAATGTAGGGCTAATTTTGTTAAATATTTGTAGTTCTAAAATACCATATTTCAAGCAAAGGCACATTATTTGTGTTATCAACACCTTGCTATTTTTACTGCTGTAAAGAGAGAGTTATGAATGTTGTGTACTAAATGAGTATATTGCTTCATTTGGGATGGCTTTCTTACTTCTTGAAACTGCTTTCTTATACAAAAATTTTATTTTTTGTACTAAAAAGTTTCTTTAAGAAGTAGTAAGAATGTCGCCTCAAATAAAACATATATGGGATTTAAAAATTTGTTTCAATATGCATGGGCAAATGTATAATTTTGGTAAGGATTTTTATGACACACAATTTTTATGCTATATATAACCATTTTATTTTCTTGGTTCTAATTATAGAAACTAAGGTTTTCGATGAGGACGAGTCTCAAAAAACTTAGATCTTGTTTAAGACTGACGCCACCGTGTATGAATAGTAAGAATTACAAAAAATCTTTTATCAAATTTAAAAGGTTTGAACTTATCTTAATAATTTTTTTATAAAATCATTTGAAATAAACTTTTTAGTTATTCAATGATATTTTCCTAATATAAAATATTATAATGTGGAATCCTCTTATTCTTGCCCCATAAATATAACATGGAGTTCTTATGGGCTTTTCTTTGCATGCAAAGTGTGTGCAAAGTGGCGGAGACGATGGTGTCGCTTAAGCTCCAGAAGCGACTGACCACGAGTTTACTCAACTTCAAGAGGCTATCCCTTAATGATATCAATATTGACACTCCTAGAATTCCCAAGAAGAACAAATTGATTGATGCCATGGCTACAGCTGATGTCAAGAATAAGTGGGAGAAAAGCTCTTGGGGAAGGAAATTTATTGTATAAAAGAAGAGAGCTGGACTTAAATAATTTTGATAGATTCAAGGGTATGTTTGCTAAGATCAAGAGAAGACATTCTATCCAACATGATCTTACAAAACTATAGAAGAATGCTTGAAAGTGATGTCCATGACAATTTAGGGTTAATGGTTGTTTGTTTTCGGATAGTGCTTGGTTTCATGTTCTTGATTTTCCATTATTTTACTAATAGAACAAATATAGTTTGCTGAAAGTTTTGAACACTGTGGATTCTTTAACTTTTATATGAGCACTTTCTTTAAACAAAATGGGGATAGTCTGGCTCGACCCTAATGAGGTAAGCAATATATCCATTACAAACTCTACACAAAACATTAGGAAGTTGGTAAATGATGGTTTTATTATTAAGAAACCTATGAAGATTAACTCAAGATCACATGCTAGATGCAAGGCAAAAGAAAAGAGGATGGGACGCCATTCTGGATATGGTAAGCACATGGGTACTAGGGAGGCTAGGTTGCCCACAAAGGTTCTATGGATGCGGAGGATGAGAGTTTTGAGGTGTTTGCTTCGGAAATATCGAGAAGCTAAGAAAATTTATAAGCGCATGTGCCATGATATGAATATAAAGGTGAAAGGTAATGTTTTCAAGAACAAGAGAGTTTTGATGGAGACTATCAACAAGTCTACGGGAGAAAAGGCAAGAGAAAAGATATTTTTTGACGAATTTGAAGCCAAGAGGGTCAAGAGCAAGGTGAGCAGGGAGAATAAGAGTTTTAGAAATGAGGAACGTCTGGCTCAGATGCTTAGGGCCCTGGAGAAAGAAAAACAACCTACAGTAGCAGCTATAGCTCAATTATCTGACTCTCTCCCCAAGAAAAGAAAGAAGCGAAGCTAAGCATTAACACAGTACTTGTGAGATGAAATTCTAAAACATGGAAAAAAAAATTTTGAGAACTCGTAGTTCCTAATAGTCTAGATTATGTGAAAGATATTTTTGATATTTTCCCCATCCTTTGACAAACCTTTAAAAAAACATGGAGTTCTGGTACAAAGCAAAGTCTAATACTCTTTTTTGACTTATTTCTCTATCTTCATTGCAAACTCACATCTCAAACACAGCATTCATAAAAATAGGCGCTCAAACTTTGTGCTCGTATCTAAGTAATAAGACCATTTATCATAGTTTTCTAATATATCTTGAGGTGTGTAATTTGATTCCTTTAATCATTGAGAGGAATTACTAAAAAAATAGTTATTTATATATACTTCATATTGGTCAAAGAAAAAAAAAACTTTAATATTACAACATATAATTTACTTTGAATTCACATAAAATTAATAAATATTTTTGAGATAGACTTTAAAATGTCAAAATATTTTCAAATATATATTTTTTAAAGTAAAGAGTTTATATTCAACATAATTTAAAAAACCAAATATTGAAAGTAAATTTTTTATTTCAAATTATTAAAATAATATATATTAATTTAAATATTTTTTTAAAAAAATTATATATAATAAATGTATAGAAAGTTCAAAATCTTGAAAATTAATGTAAAGCTAGTATTATAATTCATTCATTTATACTTATTTCTTAAAAACTTGTAAAATTCCATAAGTTTCATGACGGACATTTTGAGGAACATAATTTTAAATTAATTAATTATTTATTTAAATTATTTTTATTTTTTTATTTTAATTGAATTAAATTGAAATTAAGAAATTTGAATTGTTGAAATTTAAAGTAATAAAACTTAAATGAATGACTAAGATTGTACTTGGAAAGAAACTCAAACAACATTCATAATAGTAATATAGATCATCATCAATTTTATATTTTAGTCACCAGAAATTCTTTCCAATCAGTTTAATTAAGAAATAAAATAATTAAATATAATTTATATTACTTAATTAAAAAATTAAACTAATTAAATAATAAACAATTTTAAAGGATCAAACTGGATCCCAAAATCTTCATATTTATTTTAAAATAATATAAAAGATATAATCATGAAGTATCTGAAAAACAATATTGGTTATAATATTTTGAAATAATTAATTTCAATTATAAAAAAATTCTTTCAAGATATATGCATATCCTAATAAAAAATTATCAACTTATTTATTAATTTTTCAAATTTTAGGACTACTTTCATACAAAATTTTGTATTGTAAAAAATAAAATAAAGAGAGGGCAAAAATACATCATATTCACCTATAATTTATCTTCTTTCACTTTTCTCAATTATTCATCCTAATGTTTACATATCTTTGTTTAGAGAAAATAAGAAAGCAACTTCAAATTATATAAAGTTTGTAGTGTAACTATATATGAAATAAAGTGTTTTATTTTCCTTTCTTTTATATTTATATGTACAGAATTTCATTGCTCTGCTAGGGTTCTCGCTATGCCAACATTTCTGATCTTGTTTCGTTGTTTTTTCCTCCAATTTTTTCTCTGATTTGGTTTCTCTTTTGTTTGTCCTTGCCAATTTCCTCTCACAATCTCAATTTTTCCCTTTTGTTGATATCTCACCGTGGTGTGTGTTCCATGGGGAATCAAACCCTTAAACATTTGGATTCAGGAATCCTTCCAAGTCTTTTAGGTAATCCTTGGTTGGCGATTCTTTGTTGCAAGCTTTTCCCATTTTAGTTCTTTCTAGGCATAAAGTTTTACCATCCCTTTGGATTTCATAAGAAGAGATCCTCACGTTAGTTGTGTCGTTTTAATACACTACTGTCAGTAAATTTTTTGTTGTGGCATCTTGGGTTATATAATATTAGGAAGTTCTTTATTGGGCTAAAATTATTCGTTGATTTCTCAGATTCTTTGTTTGATCCTAGACATGTGCTCTTCAAGCTCTCAAATGATTTGGATTATAGCAAGATATTTGCTAGAAGACTCCTCTATTTGACATCTCGTTTGAATCCTTTATTGTCCATTTTTGGATATCTATTCAAGATTTGCACCGACATATATTTACTCGTCACCTTTTCTATGGTTTGGGTTTATTGTTTGGTCGCCCTTTACAAACATATAATTCCACTAGTTTAGGATCCCTTCCTTCTATAGCACGTATCATAATATAGTTCGATATCACAAAATAATATCCGGGTTCTATTTGGGTAGGACCAAAGAAGTGTGGTTTTATTTAAAAGGTTATCATGAGTGATTTCCCAAGTTTTTTTGATCACCATAGAGCTTTGGGTCATAGTAAAATGGAATGTTTTTACCTTCATCCTCACTTGAGGAAAAGGAACACTTACAAACCGACTAATTCTAATATTCATGCTTCGCAGGATATTCTTCCACCGCTGAATACAGATGTTGGAGTTCCTCTTTTTGTTTCTCCTACTATTCTGCAAGATAGCTTGCCTGACATCTCTGAGGTTCCAACTCCTGTTGTATATAATGAAGCTCAACTCATTTCCCCAAACAATAATCTTTAGCAACCTTCTTCTCCTATGGCTGAGGCAATGGTAAAGTTGAATTTTGGTAATGAGACCAAACATCTTATTTATTATATCTTCTACACCCATTTTATGTGATGAATCTTCCAAAGAAAATTCTGATGGTGTTAACCTCTTGGTTGCTTTGCCAGCTATTTTTGATACTGAAATTAACAAATTAAATCATGTGGGGGATGCTAATTTATGAATATGATCATGTGTATGAAGCTATGTTGTTTAACCCTTATCATAACCCCACTAATCGTGGTGCTGATAATGGGTTATTTCATAAAACTTATATTTCCAATGAAATGGGTGAATCATCTAATGACTAGCCTATTTTTGATAGATCAAATTCAAATTTGGAAGAAGGGGATACATTCAGATGTGGATGTTCATTCAAAACTAAAAATACTTATAAATTTAAAGCTAGACATAGTTCTTTTGATGACTTTGAAATAGCCTTGGATAAGAAAAAGAGAAGAAATGAAAATAAAAACTGGTATGACCCGTTGGTTTTTGTGGGGAATGTTTGGGATGTGATTCGTGGTAAATTTCATGTTTTGTAGGAAGATGTTATTTTGGATGTTGTTCATGTTGATAATGAGGGATTCATTTCTATGTCTGGAAAAAACAATAAAAAATCTAAAGGTAAAAAAAGGTGGTGTAGAAGTTTAAACATATTATTGCTAACTTTACTCATTCTAAAACTAAATGACCCTTCTAGGTTGTGATCTATCCATCAGTTGTGGTAGGTATTTTTTCTTTAGTGTCTGTGGTTGGGTTCTCTATTTCTTGCCTTTTGGGTTTGGTTCATGGGCTTGCCCTTTGTATTGACTTTTCTTGGGTTTTGTTTTGGTGTTATGTGGTGTTTCCTTTTCATGTTGTTGGGTCTAGATTAGATTGGATTTGGTGGCCGTTCTGAGGTTGTGGCTTGTGGTTATGTCCTAGTTTTGTTATTTGTTCTGGGGTGTTGATTGTTGGTGGGGTAGATTCTATTGCCTTGCAGGTATGCTGAATGTTGGGTTCTACATCTATCTCTTCTCGCTCTATTTGTTTGGGCTCCTTATCAGATATTTGTTGTGGCATTTGTTAGTTTTTGATCTTTGGTTCTTTCTATTTTGCAGTCTTATTGCATCTATTAGTCAACTCTTGGTTCTATCTTAGGTTAATTGCTGTTTTATTATCCTTGTCGGCTTCTATGATGTTATCTCTTAGTTTTTCTTTCCTTCCCTTGGTTTTCTTAACTACATAGGATAATTTGCTCTTCAAGTTTTCTTTTATTCTTTGGACGTATTTACTTTTTGGTTGTAGAGAGCATTCGATCCTTTAATGACTTATAATCTTTTTCTGATTTAACATGTAGGCATCTCTAAGCATTTTATCCAAAAAAAAAAGCTTCTATGAAACAACACAAAACTATATAATAATTAGAATAATATGTTGAATAGAAAGAAGCGTGTTGCCAAAGATTAATTTTGTAGGTAGATAGGCTTTACAAACAATTTATTTTTAGTTCATTATATATTATTCGACTTTAATGATGCACGCACATACACATGACATATTTAAGGAAATAAAAGGGGGGCATTGCCTTGTATCACATTCAATATCAATATTTGTAAATCATATCATTAGCGACAAAGATGTGTATGCATACATCTCTTATTAGAGTTATTTATTATTGCTTATATTTGAATAATAATCATAATGCAAAAATAAAATAATGACAAAATAAAATTATCAATTATCTAAAAAATAAAAGAGCGAGAAAACTATTTCAAGCTAAGCCCAAGCTCGGATGCAATACTACTTCGATGGCCGCTGGATAGGCCCTGCCGTAGTATGAAACCCTTCTATCACTTCATCATAAATGCATCAGTGGAAATCTGGCCACCGTCGTTGTTCCAAAATTGCAACACACTCCTTACAAACCACTGTCATCGCCGCTGCATCGTCCCTTTGACACGAAGATAGCACTTTCTCCGACATATTCTGCACCATCGCCTTCTTAGCTTCCAGCATGTAAGGCTCCTCCATGAACTTAGGGCGGTGTGTTTCTCTCTTCCTTTGGTCATCTTGTGCTCGGCTTTCGATACTCAAAGGAGAGGATGAGAAAGTCCCTCTCCTTTGTAGTTGCTGAAAATCTGACAATCCATCTATGAGCTTCGTACAATGGATCTCTGGCAAGAATGTCGTGGTTTCTAGCAAAGAAGATGATGGGGGGAAATAAAGCAACAAGGGGTGCTCAGTTCAGTTAGATGGAGGAATAAAGCACTTGCACTTGGTGTTGGGATTCTTGGCTATATATAAGTGGGCAATTTTTTGTTGGGGTAGAAGACCGGTTTACGGCAAAGCAAGGCGCATCGTATTGATAATTTATGCACATGTGATGAATTTGCATGTGATAAACACAGATTTTGGTGTTCTTCTTTAAAATTTTAATTTATATTTTAAATAAAAAATATAAATTTTGATGTGAAAAATATAAGCTAAAGTATTATTATGTGTATTAAATAAAAAGATTTAAATTTATTTTGCATGCACGAAGTACACGTGAAGTAGGTATTAATGGTATTATGTATATAGAATACACAAATTTTTAAGGGGGTGGAAGACCCGATTTATGGTGCAGAGAGGAACATATATTAGAGAAATTATTATGTGCTCAGTATGGGCTAGCTTGCGTCTGGACTCCACCATATACATAGTCTGTATAATTTGTGAACATATTACATATAAATTATGCATAGTTTACAACGACGTGACATGTTCTAATTGGAGTCTGATGAGGATCGGACTCCGCGTGTAATAATTTCTCCATAAATCATCTACTTATGACTTATTTTTTAAGTTTACTTTTATCTTTCTTAACATAGACTGAATCTAATACATCTACTCTCCTAATAGAGCCATGGGTAGGATAACTTTTATGTGATTAAAGAAAAAAAGAACAATAATTCAAATGTTCTTTTTTATTATTATTAACAATCCTTTGGAAAAATAATTTAATTGAATTTTCATTAACATTTTTTATTAGTTTATAAAAAGAAAAATTCTAAAAATTTAAGTTTAAAATATTATTCGTTCATGAATGTATTATTAATGTATCAGTAAATATACAAAATTAAGATTTAATCCTAATTTTGAATAATAAATTTTGATAATTTGATCGGAACTCATCAATTAGACTTGTATTATATATAAAATATAGATTAAACTTCTATATATCCAACGAATAATTTTGAAAAAAAAATAATTTTAGAATAAAAATATCCTTTATAAATACCTTTCTTATTTCATTTAATTTGGTAAGAATTAATCCATTTCCATAATTTCTATCATATTTTAATTTTAGATGTTTCTTTTGACATTGCAATATGCATGGTTTTAGGCTGTTGGATGATATCGCCAAATTTTTAAAATAATGTTATTTATGTGTTGCTTGGTTTGAAGGATTTAAGTAGGATTTCACCACGATCCCGCTACCACTATAAAATGTCGCTATGAACTACTGGCCACCACGATTGCCCACCATCGTCGGACTTTACATTAAATTTATTTTACTAAAATAGTCATCAACTTCAGTTTTTTATCACCAGAAAATCTTTCCAATCAATTAATTATCTCCTTTTGCTTTTCTCAGTTATTCATTCCAATGTCTACATATCTTTGTTGAGAGAGAACAAGAAAGCAACTTCAAATTATTCAAAATTTGTAGTGTAATTATATATATATATATATATATATATATATATATATATATATATATATATATATATATATATATATATATGTGTGTGTGTGTGTGTACATACACTGTCTGTCCAATGTGGTACAAACATAAGTTCAATCCAATTAGGATCTAGTCTAAACCCATGCACTTATAGAATGCTACTTCGAAGGTCGTTGAATGGGCTCCAATGTGGTACAAAATCCCATTGTGATCTCAGCATATGGGCAACAAGGAAAATCCATTGTCTGTCCTTCTACTTCCACGAAGATGTACTTTTTACAAACCACCGACTTTACTACCGCATCGATCATTACAAATGAAGTCACTTTATTCATCGCTTTTATCGTTAGTGACTTTCTAGTGTCAAACATAGGATACATCTCCCTGAGCCTCTGCATAAAGTCTAGCTGGCTATCGTAACTAACAAGAAAAAATGGATTGGCCTAAGAAAGATATTATTGTATAGAAGCTCCATTTGATATATGAATTACAACTAATTTTTTGTAGGGAAATAGATGAGCCAAATCTTAGTTTAAAAACCCATGATTGCAAATAAAAGCGGCCAGATTACTAAAATATATCATCTTGTCTAAGAAGAAAGCTATTAGAAGAGCCCTTGGTTCATGGTAAGCTTCGAAGAGAAATATGGGTAGTAAATGAGCCAAATCACAACATCCAATGCAAGGAAATGATACTAAACATTATAAGCTAGATTGGGTAAATACAAGAAATTTTTCAAATTTTTAATTTATATATGATTTTAGATAAAGACATACGAACTAATTCAATTTTTCATTCAACATTATATAAGATAATAATAAAAATCTTGTTCAAGAAACTGCATAGTAACCATGCTCGAACTAGCTATCGAGAGATTTGCATTTAGAAATGCAACCTATAGACAAAAAAAAAATTAAAATTTTTTTTTATATTTTAAAATAAATAATGTAAACGTAATTGGTACATAATATAAAAAAAAAATTATCAATTCCGTTAAATGATAAAATTAAATTTATTTTCATGCATTGAGTGCACATGCGTGGCATAAAATATATAAAATAGGCACATTTTTTGTTTGGTTGAAGACTTGGTATTTTGAAGACTTGGTATATATAGCAAGCTATATGTATATATAGCAAGCATGCAATTCATTGTCTATAATAATCATCTCTAACATCAAAAGCAATCTCAAGTTGTGTAAGCTACCTCTATATCTTCCTCCGTCTTTACATGTCCTAGGTGCTTGCCATGGACGATCTCTTCGGCGGAGTATATATTCCTAAAATCCGACCTTTCTTCGGTTCCTAGTTTTTGAGCCATCTCTCTTCGCTCTCTGTGGCTTCCGGAACTAGCCGAAATTTAATCGGATAGGCTTTTCCTTCATTCGTTCAACATGGGGAAAACACGTGGTATGGGAGCTGGCCGAAAACTGAAGACCCATAGAAGAAACCAGAGGTGGGCAGACAAATCATACAAGAAAAGTCACCTTGGAAATGAATGGAAGAAGCCGTTTGCTGGATCTTCTCATGCAAAGGGCATTGTGTTAGAAAAAATTGCCATTGAAGCAAAACAGCCCAACTCTGCTATCAGAAAATGCGCTAGGGTTCAATTGATCAAGAATGGGAAAAAGATTGCAGCCTTTGTTCCAAATGATGGTTGTTTGAACTACATCGAGGAAAATGATGAAGTGTTGATTGCTGGATTTGGTCGCAAGGGGCATGCGGTGGGAGATATTCCTGGAGTTCGGTTCAAGGTTGTGAAGGTTGCTGGTGTGTCCCTCCTTGCTCTTTTCAAGGAGAAGAAGGAAAAGCCCAGATCTTAATCTGCTACGGTCTTCATTTATTAGCATCTATGTGATTGTGTACTTCTATGATCTTAATCTGCTACGGTCTTCATTTAAAAAAAAAATTAATATGCTTGGGATAATGTATAATTTTGTTTTGCATTTTTTATCGCACAATTTTTATTCTATATATTACCATTCTTTTGTTGTTGGTGTCCTGTTATAGAAACTTTGGTTTACACTGAGAATGAATTTTAAAAAACTTTGATTTGGTTTAAGAAAAACGCCATCGTGTATAAATAATTAGAATTGTACAAATCTTAAAGCAACATTAAAATGTTTGACACTCTTCTTAACAAATATTTTTATAGAATAATTTGATATAAACATTTCAATTATTCTATTATATTTTATAATATAAAATATTATAACGTGGAGCCCTAATATTCTTCACCCCATAAATATAACATGGAGTTTTGCTGGGCTTTTCTTTTCATGCATAGCAAGTGTGGATTTTGATGGAGACGACGGCGTCGCTCAAGCTTTAAAAGCGACTAGACGTGAGCGTACATAAAATAGTATAAATGTTAATGGTATATAATATCAAAATAAATTATCAATTATATTAAGTGATAAAATTAAGTTTATTTTCATGCATGAAGAGTTCACACAACAAATATTGTTGGCTTGGCTTAAAATATATAAAATATGTAACATTTTTGTTGGGTTGAAGACTTGTTTTTTAGCAAAAACTTTGCAACTTTCTTTTGTATCCACACAATTTAGGCGTGGTTAAATGAAGGATTTGTTAATGCTATATGCATATATAGCAAGCATCCTATTCATCATCTATAATAATCATCTCTATCATCAAAAGCAATCTCAAATATTACAATCTCAAATTGTGTGTAAGCCACCTCTACGATCATATGGTACATCTCCCTGTTCCTCTACAAATATTCCACTACAAGAAATTCAGCTAAAACCGGCAGTTTTTACCGGCGGTATACCTTGCTTTACCGACGGTTTGGATATAAATTGGCGGTTTTTCGGCGGTTCTCGGTCCGCCGGTAAAAATGGTGTCGGTAACCGTTGCCGGCGGTGTTTTACCGGCTATTTTTTTACCCGACGGCTTTTCGACTGCCTATGCCGCCGGGTATCGACGGATTTATTTCCGGCGGAGTTCTGGCCGTCAAACTGCCGGCCAACTCTACCGCTGGTTAGTCGCATGGTTGTGCAGACGTAATTTCCGACGGCTATGATCGCCGGCAGCTCGACGAATAACCACCGGCAACCGCCGGTGACCGTTTCCGGCTGTCATAGCCGCCAGCGTTTCGCCGAAGAACCGCCGGCTAGCATCGGTAAACCTCTGGTATTATACCGGCGGTTACAAAAGATTTCCGGCGGCATCAATCAACCGTCTGGTATCATCATTTCCAACAGCCAAACCGCCATTTGGCAGCCGGAAACCTTTA
>CM039718.1:48072574-48204291 GCA_022539455.1 Dendrobium nobile | reverse complement strand
AGGTTTTGTTGGAAGGAGAAATTATTAATAACATTTAAATATAGACTTCTAGTGAAAATATATTTTCTTATAACATTTTTATAATATTCTCTTGGCTCAGAGAGATTTTTCATGATGCAAATGATAAGGAGACAGGGAATCTCATTTTTAAACTGGATATTACTAAAGCATATGATAATTTGAACTGGAATTGTTTTTACAATGTGATGTCTCTTTTTGGTTTTAGTCAATCTTTCATCATGCTCATTAAGAATAGTATTGAAAATTGTTACTTTTCTCTGATCATTAATGGTAGAAATCATAACTTTTTTTAAATCTGCTCATGGGCTAAGACAAGAAGATCCCTTACCACCTTCTCATTTTATTATTACTATGGAATATCTTTCTAGAGTCCTTGAGGAGCTTTATAAAAGGTATCCAACTCTTTATTTTTGTACTGTTAGTGGCATAACTATTTCTCATCCTATATTTTTTGGATAACTTTATATAATTTTTTTGAATGCTTCCATTAATACTATTAAATGTTGATGCAATTTTTTATCTCAGTTTTCCAAAATATGAGTGGGGTTGTCATTAACAAGGATAAGATACTTTCAATTCTGGGGTAGTACTTTCTTTATTTTATTAATTGGGCTTCCTGGAATAATGTTTATGGGGTTTTAAATTAAGGGGCATTAAGTTGCAAAAATATTTTGATAATGTTCATGCTTTCTCTCATAAATTATGGTTTACTTTTAGAGATAACAATAGCTTGTGGGCTCAAATTATAAATGCTAAATATTGCAAAGATCATGTCAAAACCAAAAAGAGAAGCAGTAAAATAGACAACCATTGACCGTAAATTCTCAAGGATCTCACTTTGAAGCGGTCTTCTTTAGTTTTGTAAGCTCATGTCAGATAGAATGTGCTCTCTTGATTTTGCCCAACATAACCATGAATCTATCAAAATCATTTAGTTCAACTCAATTTTATTGCACAATAAGTTTCCTTCCCAGAGAGCTTTTCTCCCACTTATTCTTGACATCACCTGCATCCATGGTAGCAATCAATTTACTCTTCTTGGGTATTCTAGGAATGTCAATCTTGATATCAGTTAGGGGCCACCTCTTGAAATTCATTTGTTCACGAACCAGGACAGGACCATCAACTAAAGCTGATTTTGATCGATGACAATCGATGATAACAATAAGTCTCTATGTACTCGTTCCCATTATTGAGATTGTAATATTTGAGATTGCTTTTATGATAGAGATGATTATATAGATGATGAATAGGATGCTTGCTATATATGCATATAGCATTAACAAATCCTCATTTAACCACGCCTAAATTGTGTGGATACAAAAGAAAGTTGCAAATTTTTGCTAAAAAAAAGTCTTCAACCCAACAAAATGTTTACATATTTTATATATTAATGCAAGCCAACAATATTTGTTGTGTGAACTCTTTATGCATGAAAATAAATTTAATTTTATCACTTAATATAATTGATAATTTATTTTGATATTATATACCATTAACATTATACTATTTTATGTACGCTTACTTCAATCGCTTCTAAAGCTGAGCGACGCCGTCGTCTCCATCAAAATCCACACTGCTATGCATGAAAAGAAAAGCCCAACAAAACCCATGTTATATTATGGGGTGAAGAATATTGGGGCTCCACGTTATAATATTTTATATTATGAAATATAATAGAATAATTGAAATGTTTATATCAAATTATTCTATAAAAATATTTTGTTAAGAAGAGTGTCAAACAATTTAATGTTGCTTTAAGATTTGTGCAATTCTAATTATTTTATCACGATGGCGTTTTTCTTAAACCAAATCAAGTTTTTTAAAATTCATTCTCAGTGTAAACCAAAGTGTCTATAACAGGACACCAACAACAAAAAAATGGTAATATATAGCATAAAAATGTGTTGATAAAAATGCAAAACAAAATTATACATTATCCCAGCATATTAATTTTTTTTTTAAATGAAGACCGTAGCAGATTAAGATCATAGAAGTACACAATCACAAGATGCAAAAAATGAACCGTAGCAGATTAAGATCTGGGCTTTTCCTTCTTCTCCTTGAAAAGAGCAAGGAGGGACACACCAGCAACCTTCACAACCTTGAACCGAACTCCAGGAATATCTCCCACCGCATGCCCCTTGCGACCATCCAGCAATCAACACTTCATCATTTTCCTCGATGTAGTTCAAACAACCATCATTTGGAACAAAGGCTGCAATCTTTTCCCATTCTTGATCAATTGAACCCTAGCGCATTTTCTGATAGCAGAGTTGGGCTGTTTTGCTTCATGCCATTTTTTTTCTAACACAATGCCCTTTGCATGAGAAGATCCAGCAAACGGCTTCTTCCATTCATTTCCAAGGTGACTTTTCTTGTATGATTTGTCTGCCCACTTCTGGTTTCTTCTATGGGTCTTCAGTTTTCGGCCAGCTCCCATACACGCGTGTTTTCCCCATGTTGAACGAATGAAGGAAAAGCCTATCCGATTAAATTTGGGCTAGTTCCGAAGCCACAGAGAGCGAAGAGAGATGGCTCAAAAACTAGAACCGAAGAAAGGTCGGATTTTAGGAATATATACCACCGAAGAGATCGTCCACGGCAGCACCTAGGACATGTAAAGACGGAGGAAGAATAGAGGTAGCTTACACAACTTGAGATTGCTTTTGATGTTAGAGATGATTATTATAGACAATGAATCTGCTTGCTAGTATTATAAAATTTTATATACTATATATATATAATGCAAACAATCCCGTTTTACACACCTAATTGTGTGGAACAAAACGACCTTAGATTTTTTATGCTAAATACCAAGTCTTCAACCAAACAAAATATTTTATGTCACGCATGGCACTCAATGCATGAAAATAAATTTAATTTTATCATTTAATGGAATGATAATTTTTTGATATTATGTACCAATACATTTACACTATTTATTTTAAAATATAAATTTTTTTTTTTTTCTTTAGGTTGCATTTCTGAATGCAAATCTCTCGATAGCTAGTTCGAGCGTGATTACTATGCATTTCTGTACAAGATTTTTATTATATCTTATATAATGTTGGATGAAAAATTGAATTAGTTTATGTCTTTATCTAATATCTTGTATAAATTAAAATTTGAAAAATTTCTTGTATTTACCCAATCTAGCTTATAATGTTTGGTATCTTTCCTTGCATTGGATGTGTGATTTGGCTCATTTACCATCCATATTTCTCTTGAAGCTTACCATGAACCAAGGGCTCTTCTAATAGCTTTCTTCATAGACATATAATATATGTTAGTAATTGGCCACTTTATTTGCATTCATAGGTTTTAAACTAAGATTTGGCTCATCTATTTCCCTACACAAAATTAGTTGTCATTTATATATCAAATGGAGCTTCTATACAATAATATCTTTCTTAGGCCAATCCATTTTTTTCTTGTTATTTACGATAGCCAGTTAAACTTTATGCAGAGGCTCAGGGAGATGTATCCTATGTTTGACACTAAAAAGTCACTAACGATAAAAGCGATGAAGAAAGTGACTTCATTAAAAATGATCGATGCGGTAGTGAAGTCGGTGGTTTGTAAAAAGTAGATCTTCGTGGAAGAAGAAGGACATACAATGGATTTTCCTTGTTGCCCATATGATGAGATCACAATGGGATTTTGTAGCACATTGGAGCCCATTCAATGACCGTTGAAGTAGCATTCTATAAGTGCATGGGTTTAGACTAGATCCTAGCTAATTGGATTCAACTTATGTTTGTACCACATTGGACAGACAGTGTATGTATATATATATATAAGTACACTACAAATTTTGAATAATTTGGAGTTGCTTTCTTGTTTTCTCTCAACAAAGATATGTAGACATTGGAATGAATAATTGAGAAAAGCAAAAGGAGATAATTAATTGATTGGAAAGATTTTCTGGTGATAAAAAACTGAAGTTGATGACTATTTCAGAAAAATAAATTTAATGTAAAGTCTGACATTTTATTGTGGTGAAATTCTACTTAAATCCTTCGAACCAAGCAACACAGAAATAACATTATTTTTAAAATTTGGAGATATCATCCAACAGCCTAAAACCATGCATATTGCAAAGTCAAAAGAAACATCAAAAATTAAAATATGATAGAAATTATGAAAAGGATTAATTCTTACCAAATTAAATGAAATAAAAAAGGTATTTATAAAGGATATTTTATTCTAAAATTATTTTTTTTTTCAAATTTATTCGTTGGATATATAGAAGTTTAATCTAGATTTTGTATATAATACAAGTCTAATTGAGGAGTTCTCATCAAATTATCAAAATTTATTATTCAAAATTAGGATTAAATATTAATTTTGTATATTATAATGATACATTAATATACATTCATGAACAAATAATATTTTAAATTTAAATTTTTAGAATTTTCTTTTTATCAACAAATCAAAAATGTTAATGAAAATTCAATTAAATTATTTTCCAAAGGATTGTTAATAATGAAAAAAAGAACATTTGAATTATTGTTCTTTTTTTAACAAAAAGGTGATAGCTAGGTAAGATTAGAGAGAGTTGTCTTAGATGATTATCACATAAAAGTTATCCTACCCATGGCTCTATTAGGAGAGTAGATGTATTATTCAGTCTATGTTAAGAAAGATAAAAGTATTAAAAAAAATAAGTAATAAGTAGATTATTTATGGAGAAATTATTACATGCGGCTCCGATCATCATCAGACTCCAATCAGAACATGTCACGTCGTTGTACACTATGCAAATTTATATTTATTATGTGTACAAATTATACACACTATTTAATGGTGAGTCCAGACGCAAGCTAGCCCAGACTGGGCACATAATAATTTCTCTAATGATGTGCCTCTATGCACCATAAATCGGGTCTTCAACCCCCTTAAAAATTTGTGTATTCTATATACGTAATACCACAATACCTACTTCACGTGTACTTCGTGCATGCAAAAAAATTTAAATCTTTTTATTTAATACACATAATAATATTTTAGGTTATTTTTTCACTTCAAAATTTATATTTTTTTATTTAAAATATAAATAAAAATTTTAAAGAGAACACCAAAATCTCTGTTTATCACATGCAAATTCATCACATGTGCATACATTATATACGATGCGCCTTGCTTTGCCGTAAACCCGTCTTCTACCCAACAAAAAATGCCCATTTATATATAACCAAGAATCCCAACACCAGTGCAAGTGCATTATTCCTCCATCTAATTGAACTGAGCACCCCTTGTGCTTTATTTCCCCCCATCATCTTCTTTGCTAGAAACAATGACTTTCTTGTCAGAGATCCATTGTACGAAGCTCATAGATGGATTGTCAGATTTGGCAACTACAAGGAAGGGACTTTCTCATCCTCTCCTTTAAGTATCAAAAGCTGGGCACAGGATGACCAAAGGAAGAGAGAAACACACCACCCTATTCATGGAGGAGCCTTACATGCGGGAAGCTGAGATGGAGATGGTGCAGAATATGTCAGAGAGAGTGCTGTCTTTGTGTCAAAGGGACGATGTAGCCGCAATGCCAGTGGTTTTCAAGGAGTGTGTTGCAATATTGGAACAACGACGGTGGCCAGATTTCCACTACTGCAGTTATGATGAAGTGATAGAAGGGTTTCATACTACGGCGGGGCCTATCCAGCGGCCATCGAAGTAGTATTACATCCGAGCTTGGGCTTAGGTTGAAATAGTTTTCTCGCTATTTTAAATATAATTGATAATTTTATTTTGTTATTATTTTATTTTTGCATTATGATTATTATTTAAATATAAGCAAATAAATAACTCTAATAAGAGATGTATGCATACACATCTTTGTCGCTAATGATAAGATTTACAAATATTGATATTGAATGTGATACAAGGCAATGCCCCCCTTTTATTTCCTTAAATATGTCATGTGTATGTGCGTGCATCATTAAAGTTGAATAATATATAATGAACTAAAATTAGATTGTTTGTAAGCCTATCTTTCTATTCAACATATATTCTAATTATAAATATATGTGTTGTTTTCATAGAAGCTTTTTTTTTGGATAAAATGCTTAGAGGTGCCTACATGTTAAATCAGAAAAAGATTATAAGTCCTTATAGGATCGAATGCTCTCTACAACCAAAAAGTAAATACACCAAAAAAGAAAAGAAAACTTGATGAGCAAATGATCCTATGTAGTTAGGAAACAAAGTGAAGGAAAAAAAAAACTAAGAGATAACATCATAGAAGCCGACAGGATAAAAAACAGCAATTAACCCAAGATAGAACCAAGAGTTGACTAAATGATGCAATAAGACTGCAAAATAGAAAGAACCGAACATCAAAAACTAACTAATGCCACAACAAATACCTGACAAGGAGCACAAACAAATAGAGCGAAAAGAGATAGATGTAGAACCCAACATTCAGCATACCTGCAAGGCAATAGAATCTACCCCACCAACAATCGACACCCCAGAACAAATAACAAAACTAGGACATAACCAAAAAGCCACAACCTCAGAACGACCACCAAATCCAATCTAATCAAGACCCAATAACAGAAAAGAAAAAAACCACATAACACCAAAACAAAACCCAAAAAAAGTCAATACAAGGGCAAGCCCATTAACCAAACCCAAAAGGTAAGAAATAGAGAAACCCAACCACAGACACGAAAGAAAAATACCTACCACGACGGACAGATAGATCACAACCTAGAACGGTCATTTTAGTTTATGAGTAAAGTTACAATAATATGGTTAAAATTCTACACCACCTTTTACCTTTAGATTTTTTAATATTTTTTTCCAGACATAGAAAAAATACCCTCATTATCAACAGAACAACATCCAAAATAACATCTTCCTACAAAACATGAAATTTACCACGAATCACATCCCAAACATCCCCCATTAAAACCAATGGGTCATACCAGTTTTTATTTTCATTTCTTCTCTTTTTCTATCCAAGGTTATTTCAAAGTCATCGAAAGAACTATGTCTAGCTAAATTTATAAGTATTTTTAGTTTTGAATGAAAATCCACATCTGAATGTATCCCCTTCTCTAATTAGAATTTGATATATCAAAATAGGCTCGTCATTAGATGATTCACCCATTTCATTTGAAATATCAATTTTTGAAATAGCCCATTATCAGCACCGATTTAGTGGGGTTATGAAAGGTTTTAACAACATAGCTTCATACACATGATCATATTCATAAATTAGCATCCCCAATGATTTAATTTGTTAATTTTAGTATCAAAAAAGCTGGCAAAGCAACCAAGAGGTTAACACCATCATAATTTTCTTTGGAAGATTCATCACATAAAATGGGTGTATAAGATATATAATAAATAAGATGTTTGGTCTCATTACCAAAATTCAACATTACCATTGCCTCAGCCAGAGGAGAAGAAGGTTGCTGAAGATTATTGTTTGGGGAATGAGTTGACCTCATTAATACAACAGGAGTTGGAACCTCAGAGATGTCAGGCAAGCTATCTTGCGAAATAGTAGGAGAAACAAAAAGAGGAACTCCAACATCAGTATTAGGCAGTGGAAGAATATCCTGCGAAGCCTGAATATTAGAATTAGCCTGTTTGTTAGTGTTCCTTTTCCTCAAGTGAGGATGAAGGTAAAAACATTCCATTTCACTATGACCCAAAGCTCTATGGTGATCACAAAAACTTGGGAAATCACTCATGATAACCTTTTAAATAAAACCATACTTCTTATGTCCTACCCAAATAGAATCAGGATATTATTTTGTGATATCAAACTCAACTATGATACGTGCCATAGAAGGAAGGGATCCTGAACTAGTGGAATTATATGTTTGTAAAGGGCAATCGAACAATAAACCGAAACCATAGAAAAGGTTATGAGTAAATATATGTCGGTGCAAATCTTGAATCGATATCCAAATATGGACAATATGGGATTCAAATGAGATGTCAAATAGAGGAGGCCACTTAATCAATTTCATAAAAAAAATTATTGACAAAATAAAGTCTTCTAGCAAATATCTTGCTATAATCCAAATCATTTGAGAGTTTGAAGAGCACATGTATAGGATCAAACAAAAAATCATAGAAATCAACAAATAACTTTAGGCCAAAAAAGAACTTCCTAATACTATATAACCCAATATGCCTAACAAAAAATTTACTGACAATAGTGTATTAAAACGACACAACTAACGCATGGATCTCTTCTTATGAAATCCAAGGGGATGGTAAACCTTTATGCTTAGAATGAACTAAAATGGGAAAAGCTTGCAACAAAGAATCGCCAGCCAAGGCTTCCCTAAAAGACTTGGAAGGATTCTTGAATCCAAATGTTTAAGGGTTTGATTCCCCATGGAACACACACCACGGTGAGATATCATCCAAAAGGAAAAATTGAGACCATGAGAGGAAATTGGAAAGGACAAACGAAAGAGAAACCAAATCAGAGAAAAAATTGGAGGAAAAAATAATGAAACAGGATCAGAAATCTTCGCATAGCGCAAAACCTAACACAGCAATGAAATTTTGTTTATATAAATATAGAAGAAAGGAAAATAAAACACTTTCTTTCATATATAGTTACACTACAAACTTTAAGAAATTTGAAGTTGCTTTCTTATTTTCTCTAAACAAAGATATGTAAACATTGTGATGAATAATTGAGAAAAGCGAAAGAAGATAAATTATGGGTGAATAGGCTGTATTTTTGCCCTCTCTTTATTTTATTTTTTACAATACAAAATTTGGTATAAAATTTGTCCTAAAATATGAAAAATTAATAAATAAGTTGATAATTTTTTATTAGGATATGCATATATCTTGAAAGAATTTTTTTTATAATTGAAATTAATTATTTCGAAATATTATAACCAATATTATTTTTAGATACATCATGATTATATCTTTTATATTATTTTAAAATAAATATGAAGGTTTTGTGATCCAGTTTGATCCTTTAAAATTGTTTATTATTTAATTAGTTTAATTTTTTTAATTAAGTAATATAAATTATAATTTAATATATTTAATTATTTTATTTCTTAATTAAATGGATTGGAAAGAATTTCTGGTGACTAAAATATAAAGTTGATGACGATCTATATTACTATTATGAAAGTTGTTTGAGTTCTTTCCAAGTACAATCTTAGTCATTCATTTAAGTTTTATTACTTTAAATTTCAACAATTCAAATTTTTTAATTTCAATTTAATTCAATTTAAATAAAAAAATAAAAAATAATTTAAATAAAAAATTAATTAATTTAAAATTAATTTCCTCAAAATGTCCATCATGAAACTTATGGAATTTTACAAGTTATTAAGAAATAAGTATAAATGAATGAATTATAATACTAGCTTTACATTAATTATCAAGATTTTGAACGTTCTATACATTTGTTATAAATAAATTTATTTATTAAAATATTTAAATTAATATATATTATTTTAATAATTTGAATTAAAAAATTTACTTTCAATATTTGGTTTTTTAAAATATGTTGAATATAAATTCTTTACTTTAAAAAATATATTTGAAATTATTTTAACATTTTAAAATTTATCTCAAAAATATTTATTTATTTTATGTGAATTCAAAGTAAATTAATGTGTTGTAATATTGGAATTTTTTTTCTTTGACTAATTTGAAGTATATATAAATAATTATTTTTTTAGTAATTCCTCTCAATCATTAAAGAAATCAAATTTCACACCTCAAGATAGATTAGAAAACTATGATAAATGGTCTTATTACTGAGATATGAGCACAAAGTTTGTGTGCCTATTTTTATGAATGATGTGTTTGAGATGTGAGTTCGCAATGAAGATAGAGAAATGAGTCGAAAAAGATTATTAGACTTTGCTTTGTACCAAAACTCCATGTTTTTTTAAAGGTTTGTCAAAGGATGGGGAAAATATCAAAAATATCTTTCACATAATCAAAACTATTAGGAACTACCAGTTCTCAAAATATATTTTTTCCATGTTTTAGAATATCATCTCACAAGTACCATATTCATGCTTAGCTTCGCTTCTTTCTTTTCTTGGGGAAAGAGTCAGATAATTCAGCTATAGCTACTACTGTAGGTAGTTCTTTTTCTCCAGGGCCCTAAGCATCTGAGCCAGACGTTCCTCATTTCTAAAAATCTTATTCTCCTTGCTCACCTTGCTCTTGGCCCTCTTGGCTTCAAATTGGTCAAAAAATATATTTTCTCTTGCCTTTTCTCCCGTAGACTTGCTGATACTTTCCCTCAAAACTCTCTTGTTCTTGAAAACATTACCTTTCACCTTTATATTTATATCATGGCACATGCGCTTATCAATTTTCTTAGCTTCTCGATATTTCCTAAGCAAACACCTCAAAACTCTCATCCTCCGCATCCATAGAACCTTCATGGGAAACCTAGCCTCCCTAGTACCCATGTGCTTACCATATCCAGAATGGTGTCCCATCCTCTTTTCTTTGGCCTTGCATCTAGCATGTGATCTTGAGTTAATCTTCATAGGTTTCTTAAAAATAAAACCATCATTTACCAACTTCCTAATGTTTTGTGGATTGTTTATAATGGATATATTTCTTACCTCATTTGGGTCAAGCCAGTGTTTTTAAAAGAAAGTGCTCATATCAAAGTTTAAGAATCCACAGTGTTCAAAACTTTCACCAAAGTACATTTGTTCTATCAGTAAAATAATCAAAATTCAAGAACATGACAACAAGCACTATCTGAAAACAAACAACCATTAACCCTAAATTCTCAAGGACCTCACTTTGAAGCATTCTTCTATAGTTTTGTAAGCACATGTTGGATAGAACGTCTTCTCTTGATCTTAGCAAACATACGCTTGAATCTATCAAAATTATTAAGTCCATCTCCCTTCTTTTATACAATAAATTTCCTTCCCCAAGAGCTTTTCTCCCACTTATTCATGACATCAGATGTAGCCATGGCATCAATCAATTTATTCTTCTTGGGAATTCTAGGAATGTCAATCTTGATATCATTAAGGGATAGTCTCTTGAAGTTAAGTAAACTCGTGGTCAGCCACTTCTAGAGCTTAAGCGACACCATCGTCTCCACCTCCTTGCACGCACTTTGCATGCAAAGAAAAGCCGAGAAGAACCCCATGTTATATTTATGGGGCAAGAATAAGAGGATTCCACATTGTAATATTTTATATTAGGAAAATATCATTGAATAACTAAAAGTTTATTTCAAATGATTTTATAAAAAAATTATTAAGATTAGTTCAAACCTTTGAAATTTGATAAAAGATTTGTGTAATTCTTACTATTCATGCACGGTGGTGTTAGTCTTTAACTAGATCTAAGTTTTTTGAGACTCGTCCTCATCGAAAACCTTAGTTTCTATAATCAGAAACAAGAAAATAAAATGGTTATATATAGCATAAAAATTGTGTGTCATAAAAAATCCTTACCAAAATTATACATTTGCCCATGCATATTGAAACAAATTTTTAAATCACATATATGTTTTATTTGAGGCGGCATTCTTATTGCTTCATAAAGCAACTTTTTTAGTATAAAAACTAAAATTTTTGTATAAGAAAGCTGCTTCAAGAAGTAAGAAAGCCATCCCAAAATGAAGCAATATACTCATTTAGTACACAACATTCATAAGTCTCTCTTTACAGCATTAAAAATAGCAAGGTGTTGATAACACAAATAATGTGCCTTTGCTTGAAATATGGTATTTTAAAACTATAAATATTTAACAAAATTAGCCCTACATTGTTCCCATTTATATAACTATTACCGATACAACATGATATAACTGGTTGAGATGAAAATTTTGAAGGTCTTAACTAGCTATTTTGCTTCATTCCCTATCAATTTCATCAATGGCATCAAAGTGATCAACGTAGGCAAAATTATAATGTTCCCATCAATATTAAAAAAGAATTTTAAGGATCTTATAAGCCTAAAGCTAAACGTAGATGGATTGACTGCGTAATTTTACAACCACCTTGGATATCAGTTATAAGGTGAAAATAAATGAGTTGTTTGATTTTATAGTAATCACCAAGAAGAGTTGTTTCTTTTAATTCTAAAAAAAAACCAAGTCTTCAACCATAAAAAAAAGTTTCCTATTTTATATATTATTTGCCACGCCACCAATATTTGATGCATGTGGTCTCAATGAAATAAAAAAATATTTAATTTTCTTATTTAAAAGAATTGATATTTTTTTAATACTATATACCATTAAGATTTATACTATTTATATAAACATATAAATAATTTTTTTAGTTCTTGTATGTCTTTTGGTTGCATTTCTGAATGCACATCTCCTGATTCTTAGTTCGAGCATGATTACTATGCATTTTCTTGTACAAGTTTTTAATGATTATATGATATAATTTCGGGTGCAAATTCAAAAAGTTTGTGTTGCAAATCTATTTTTCATGGCTTGTGTTTTGATGATTGACAAACACTACTTCTCTTGGACTGCTTGTTGCTTCTAACTTTTCAGGAAATCAAAGATCGGACGATCAAGAAGAAGCCAAGTTCAGGATTATGTAGGTTTAGGGTTGAGTCAGTCTGTACTTTTGTTTTTTACTTTTGAGTTTACTTGTAATGGTCAAAGAGACTGATGCTAAGTAACCCTACACACACACACTTGAGAGACTTAGAATTTCTGTTTTTGCCCACATCGGCCAGGCCGATATTTATATCGTCCTAGACGATCAGCTTAAAACAGAAAGTCTAATTAAGGATTCTTAATTAAGGCAGCCGACATTAACATATCGGCCTGGACGATACGTGTATCGGCCAGGACGATAAGCTCGAAATAGAAAGAAGTAGCCGCCTTAGACAGTTAAGGCAAATTGTATTTTTAAATTATTGGCTAGGACGATCCCCGTATCGGCCTGGACGAAATTATCAAATTATGCCTTAATTGATCATGAAATCATGGGAGTAATTTAGGATGATTGATACGATCATATCGTCCGGGACGATCGCAGGATCAACCTGGACGATCCAGTCAAAATCTTTAAGTTACTTCAGGACGATAAAAATCGGCCAGCTCAAAAACAGGGCGATGCTCATGACGATTTGCCTCTGATTTGAACTGATCGGCCAGGACGATCGTGAGATCGGCCTGGATGATCAAGCCACATTTCAATCATCCAGGAGTGAATCCAGGGCGATGCTCTTGCCGATTCACTGGTTTTTGTACTGATCAGCCAGGCCGATGTCCATATCAGCCTGGACGATAAAGTCGGCTACTAGCAATTAATGAGCTCCTTTGAAGCTCTTCTATTTAAGAGCTCTTGTTCAATGTTTTTAATGACCTTTGGCTGCTGCCTAGACCTGAGAAGACCTTGAGGAGAGAAAGAGAGAGAGGGAGAGAGAGAGGATCTTGTGAGGGGGAGCTTGTGAGGGGATTCACAAGGGTTGCGCAAGGATCGCTCTGCTTGTCTTTCGTTTGGAGTTTCTCGTCCGTGGAAGGGTCGGTAGAGGTAAAGAGTTTGCTTTTGGTTGTGGTTCTCTCCAGCTTCAGGAGGAAGCAAAAGGAGGTAGGTTCTCTGCCTTGCCAGGGTGGCAAAAATGAGTTTCTTGTAAGGGCTTCTCCGCCTAGCCGTGGGAGCTAAAGGAGAGTCACATTTTGTAGTGCAATACTTGGAGGGTGCCTCCAAGGAGTGGACGTAGGTCGAGTCGACCGAACAACTATAAATTTCTGTGTTCTTATTTTTGCTTCCGCACTTTTTAATTCCGCATTTATTTCTTATGGTGTGATTTGGTTTATGCAATTTTCTTTCTTTGTAAAAAAAAGTTTTTAAAATACCAATTCACCCCCCCCCCTCTTGGTTAGCTTGGGCCGGTTCTATAGGGCTTAACATCCCTAACGAACTTTCAAGTGGTATCAGAGCGGGATTCAAAAATTTAAAGTTTGAAAACTTTTTTAATTTGATTCATGGCTAACATTGGGAATCGTAACACTACGGAAGGGTATTCCATTACCCTACCTCCCCTGTTCGATAACCTACCTTTTGATTTCTAGAAAACTCGCATATCAACGTTTTTACAATCTACTGATTATCGCATGTGGATGCTTATTCAAGAAGGTTATTCTCCACCTTCTCGTGAAATTAATGGTATTAAAACTGAAGTTGCTTTTACTAAATGGACTTTTGATGAACGAGATTTGGCTCAGTTAAATGCGAAGTGTTTGAACTTTTTTTTCTGTGCTTTAAAATCTGAGGATTACATGCGTGTTTCAACTTGCAAAACTGGTAAAGAGATTTGGGATAAATTATGCATCACCTATGAAGGTACTAATGAAGTTAAGCAATCCCGTTTGAACTTTCTCTTGCATGACTACGAACTTTTTCGTATGAAACCTCATGAATCAATTTCTGAAATGTACACTAGGTTTACTCAGATAGTTACTTCATTGCATGCACTAGGAAAAGAACTTTCAAACTATGAAAAAGTTAACAAGATTTTGAGATGCTTTCCTTCGTCTTTTGATGCAAAAATTATTGCAATCACTGAATCTAAAGATTTGAATACTTATTCTATTGATAACTTACTTGGCTCACTCATTCCTTACGAGCAAGGGGTGAATCAAAGAAATCTTGATGTAGGTGATAAGAAAAAGGAGAAAACAATCGTATTGAAGGCGCACAAGTTGGATTTTGAATCTTCTGGGTCTGAAAGCGATGAAATTGCCTTTATCACAAGGCAATTCAAAAGCTTTCTAAGGAAGAAACAAAAGCATTATCAAAGTTGGAGAAAAGGTAAGGATCATAAACATGTTAAAGGATCTTCTGATGTTGTTTATTTTGAATGCAGGAAACCTAGACATGTGAGAATTGATTTCCCTATGCTTAGAGATCAATCAAGCAAAGGAAAAGGAGAGGAGAAAGCTATGTCTAAGAAGGACAAGAAGAAAAACCAAAGGAGCTTTTTGGCAGAATCTGATACTGACTCCTCTGAGACTGAACCAGAGGAAGAGACTACAAACTTGTGTTTCATGGGAGAAGATCAAAGTGATGAAGAGGTATGTAAACCAACTTATAATGAATTATTTGAAATTTGTGAAAAAATCCATGCATCATACAAAAAACTTAAGAAGACTCATGCTAGTATAAAATTAGAACATTCAAATCTACAAAAAGAGCATGAAGTGTTTCTCAAAGATCATGCAACGATTGATTTAAATCACATGGCTCTTCTTGATGAATTTGAAGAGTTGAACAAAAAGCATTTGGAATTAGTTGATGAACATAATGCATTAAAAGCTTCACACACCTCACTTAAGGTTGATCTTAAGAAATCTAAAGAGATTGAGAAAAATTTGGAGATGGAGAATGATGCATTAAAAAGAACTAACTTGAGGATTCAAAATGATTTTGATACATATAAGAAAAATTGGATGACTTCCACTTTTGATCTTAAGCCAGAACCTAGGAAGAGGCATTATAACTCAAACCATTTAAGAAACTCTTTTCCTGGAGTTAGATGTTTTTCTTGTGGCATGCTAGGACACATCTCACACACTTGCACCATTCACCGCAGTACACATTGGGTGTGGAGACCTAAGATGCATGATTCACAGCATACCTTACCTGCATTGCATTCTACTTTTCCTAAGAAGGATCCCAAACCTGTTTGGGTTCCTAAATCTGACTGTTGTTGAGTTTTGCAGGTGTGCTCTCACCAAAGACCTCGTGGGAGCATAGGATAACTGGACATAAGGAGGCTTGCAGCTCAAAATTGCCTAAACTCGCTGCTTTATCACTTGCTTGAAATTTTTAGTTCCTTTTTGTGTGTGTCTTTTTTTTTGTGCTAGTTTTTGTGCTCACTTTGTGTTGTTTTAGTTTGCTTTATTTTCATTTGTTTTGTTTTGTTTTGTTTTGTTTTCACGTTGCTCTTTAAATATGGCCTTCCATATGATTAATCTTTTCAAGCTTTTAGATTTTGGAGTTTTTGGAGATAGTGTTTAGCTTTTTTTTAAATTGGTTAAAGGGAGTACACTGTTGATGTTTTCCCTCCTTCTGACTTTATTTAGTGGTATAATTTTCTTCTCTAAACAAAAGTCTAAACTCAGTTTAACCAATGGCTTTTTATTTAAGATCTTTTTCTTATCTTGCTACATTAATTTATCTTATACATAATAACCAAAGTTCTTATATATCATTCAAGCATTTGAAATCTTGCCATTGCATTTATCACATGATTTTGATTTTGTGTTGTGGATTGTTCTTCCCTATGTTAGAGAGAGAGCTCCTATTCTCTAATATTTGGAGGATATACTCACAACTAAGTTTTTTTTTTAAGGGTATATTAAAGAGTTTCTAGCTTGCAAGAGTTAAAAAGGAAAGAGGCCAATGAAGCCAAATTGAAATGAAAGCTATATACACAAAAGTGTATCAAAGATTCAAAAGATGCTCAAAAGAGCCAATAAAAATAACAAGAGGCATAAAATGAGCCCACTAAATGCAAGCTATCCTCTCTTTGGTAAAACTCTTAAAACTTAGAGAACTCATTGATTATGTGATGTTTTCAAAGACTTGATTTCAATTTCCATGATTGAGAAAAATTACTTTGGGTTATTAATTATGAGATATTTTCTTTGTAAACAAGTCTTGAATGGATCTTGTTATCCTATTTAGTTATTCTGAGTAAGATTTTTGTTTTCCAAAAGAATTTTGTACCCTGAAGGATGTCCGATCTAGGGTTAACAGAATCAGATGTTCTACCTTCTTCTGATTGGGATTTGTTAAACTTCTTGATCTCTTGGAACTTTAAAAGTTTAATTTTTTTGAAAAGAATTCTCATTTGATGCCTCCATAAAACAAAAAAAATTAAAAAAATTAAAATCCAAAAATATTCATTTTTTATTTATTTTCCCTGTGTTGTTGTTTTTCTTTTGTTGTGTTTTGACTATTTTTTCTTTTGTTTTATCTTTGAGGGTCTTGATCATCATCATCTTTTCCTTGAATTCAATTCCTAGTCATATCATCCTGGCCGATAGTTTTATCGTCCTGGACGATACGACAAATCATCTTCAAAATCCATCTGCTGACCTTTTTCTGTGCTTGTTGTATCTCATCAGCCTGGACGATCCAATATCGTCCTGGCCGATTTGATCGAACTCATTGTGATAGTCCTGGCCGATATAAAATTTTGTCTGGCCGATGCATTTTATGTGCATCGTCCTGGCCGATACACTGGATCGTCCTGGACGATCCACGTGTCAGCACGTTTTGATCTTTAATTTTGACCCCGGACGATCCATTATTGGACAATCGTCCTGGCCGATCCACTGTTCGTCCTAGACGATACACGTGGCAAGTATTTAAAACATTTTAACTTTTGCTGGTACGATCAATTATTATGCATCGTACTGGACGATACACCTAATCGGCCTGGACGATCTTCTTTTTCAACAGTCGTTCGGCTTGACTCCTCGGGACGATCGCCTGTGTCTAATCGGCCTGGCGAATATCTGATCGGCCCGGACGATCTGACCACTTTTTTGACCAATCGGCCTATACGCAATTATTGAGCCATATCGGCCTGGACGATTCTGTGATCATCCAGGACGATATGGCCGTTTCTTTAAATTCTAGCCAATTCCAGCCTTGTTTTCTCATTCTCCACCTTCCTTCCTTTTGTGCTTTCTTGCTAACTTCTTTCTATGGCTGGTGGGAAGCGTGTTTGTCAGGCATCTGGGAGTTCCTCGAGGGCGACTCTGGACCCTCAATTCAGGGAGGCAGAGGATCAGGCTGCCTACCGTCACTACAAAGAGTGTAGCATCACCCTCTGCCGGACAATCAATCCTGCACATCTCTCATATCCGGTAATGGATCTTTTTGCCCACACCTCTCTTTGTTTCATACTTACTCTCGCCGTCCCTTTTTCTTCCGAACTCCTCCATGAATTTTATGCAAGCCTGCGCATTAACCACACCTTCACAGCCCTGACCTCCTATGTGAATCGACGCCCTATCGAAATCACATATCAGGATTGTGTTGATCTTTTACATCTATCCACCACCGGGGATAAGCTGCACCTAATAGCCTCTGATCCTGATTTTGACTGGTCCACGACGAAACACTTCCTTCACCAGACCAATGCACCTTTTCATGTTGGAGAGACTAGCTCTTTAGTCAAAGATGCTAGGACAATCCAACACGACCTTTTCACATCCATAATTCCAAAAGCCGGGGATCGAATCCACATCACTCCACTACTTTCTACATCATGGCTCAGAGAGAATTCAATGCCTTTCGCTACATCGATCACCTAACCACAATCTGCGATCCAGGTCACAAGAGGAAACCCAATCTAGCCTTAGGACACATCATAGCCTATGTCCTTGAAACCAAATACAATCTCCAATATCCTGCTCAACCTGACCTTCAGCCTCCTTTCTTCTCAAACAACTCCTTCACTACCCTTCATAGTACTCGTCTCCACCCAGGAGATGGGGAAGGTCGGGGGGCTGGAGAGGAGGAGGCTCCCGCTCCCGCTCCCATTCTTGATCCTGTCCCTCTCCACCAGCACTCACCGGTTGATCAGTTAATTGAGAGGTTTGATTGTTGGGAGACTCGTTTTGACGCCTACGTTGCTGCACAGGAGCAGCAACACTCCGAGGACATTTCCCGCTATGAGCAACACCGCACTGAGGATTTATCTCGATTTGACCGTTTCCTCACTCACCAGCAGCAGCAGCATGACCAGGACATCGCCTGGTTCAATGCTCAGTTCACCACATTTGCCACCAACTTTCAGCAGCCACCTCCACCACCGCCATCAGATGATCAGGATCCTTCGTTCTTCTAGTCTGTATTTTTTTGCTGTTTGTTTCCTGTTTTATGTAGTTTGCTTGTTAGTCTTTGTTTGTTGTGGTGTTTTTCTTTTTTTTTTCTTCTGGACCCTCTTTTTGTGATGACAAAAGGGGGAGTAGGGTGTAGGAAAAAGCTGTTGGGTTTTGGGTTTGTAACTTTGAAATTTTGATTAAACCTTTATTAATTTTCCTACTTGTGTTTGTCATCATCAAAAAGGGGGAGATTGTTGCAAATCTATTTTTCATGGCTTGTGTTTTGATGATTAACAAACACTACTTCTCTTGGACTGCTTGTTGCTTCTAACTTTTCAGGAATCAAAGATCGGACGATCAAGAAGAAGCCAAGTTCAGGATTGCGTAGGTTTAGGGTTGAGTTAGTTTGTACTTTTGTTTTTTACTTTTGAGTCTACTTGTAATGGTCAAAGAGACTGATGCTAAGTAACCCGACACACACACACACACACACTTGAGAGACTTAGAATTTCTATTTTTACCCACATCGGCCAGGCCGATATTTATATCGTCCTAGACGATCAGCTTAAAATAGAAAGTCTAATTAAGGATTCTTAATTAAGGCAGCCAACATTAACATATCGGCCTGGACGATACGTGTATCAGCCAGGACGATAAGCTCGAAATAGAAAGAAGTAGCCGCCTTAGAAAGTTAAGGCAAATTGTGTTTTTAAATTATAGGCCAGGACGATCCCCGTATCGGCCTGGACAAAATTATCAAATTATGCCTTAATTGATCAGGAAATCCTGGGAGTAATTAAGGATGATTGATATGATCATATCGTCCGGGACGATCGCAGGATTGGCCTGGACGATCCAGTCAAAATCCTTAAGTTACTTCAAGACGATAAATATCGGCCAGCTCAAAAATAGGGCGATGCTCAGGACGATTTGCCTTTGATTTGAACTAATCGGCCAGGACGATTGTGAGATCGGCTTGGACGATCAAGCCAAATTTCAATCGTCCAGGAGTGAATCCAGGGCGATGCTCTGGCCGATTCACTGGTTTTTGTACTGATCGGCCAGGCCGATGTCCATATCGGCTTGGACGATAAAGTCGGCTACTTGCAATTAATGAGCTCCTTTGAAGCTCTTCTATTTAAAAGCTCTTATTCAACATTTTTAATGACCTTTGGCTACTGCCTTGACCTGAGAAGACCTTGAGGAGAGAAAGAGAGAGAGGGAGAGAGAGAGGATCTTATGAGGGGGAGCTTGTGAGGGGATTCAAAAGGGTTGCTCAAGGATCGCTCTGCTTGTCTTTCGTCTGGAGTTTCTCGTCCGCGGAAGGGTCGGTAGAGGTAAGGAGTTTGCTTTTGGTTGTGGTTCTCTGCAAGCTTCAGGAGGAAGCAAAAGGAGGTAGGTTCTTTGCCTTGCCAGGGTGGCAAAAAGGAGTTTCTTGTAAGGGCTTCTCCGCCTAGCCGTGGGGGCTAAAGGAGAGTCACGTTTTGTAGTGCAATACTTGGAGGGTGCCTCCAAGGAGTGGACGTAGGTCGAGTCGATCGAACCACTATAAATTTCTGTGTTCTTATTTTTGCTTCCGTACTTTTTAATTCCGCATTTATTTCTTATGATGTGATTTGGTTTATGCAATTTTCTTTCTTTGCGAAAAAAAGATTTTAAAATACCAATTCACCCCCCCCCCCCCTCTTGGTTAGCTTGGGCCGGTTCTATAGGGCTTAACATCCCTAACGAACTTTCAGTTTGTATGTTGTTATCTAATTTCTTGTCTAAATAAAAAACTTAAAAATATCTTGTATTTATCCAATTCAACTTATAAAGTTTATTATCATTTCCTTGTTTTGTACGTAAGATTTGGCTTATTTATTATCCACATTCCTCTTCGAAGAATACCATGAACAGTGAGACTTAATCTGTGTGATCACTCTCTGTCCACTTCTAATAGATTTTTTCATAGCCAAGATGCTATAAGTTAGAAATATGGCCACTTTTATTATCTTTCATAGATTTTTGAAATAAGATTTGGCTCGATTATTACCCTACAAAAAATTAGTTTCCATTTATATAATAAATGGAGGATTTGTACATAAATATTTTTCTTATGACCTGAAATTAGTCCTAAAATATGAAAAATAAATAAATAAGGTTATAAATTTTTAATAAAGATTTGATTAATTTTTTATTGATATATTTTCATAGAAAGTTTTTTTTAATAAATGAAATTAAATATTTTGATAGAAAGTTAATTTTTTAATTAGTTTAACATTTGTTTTAATTAAGTGATATAATATAGTTTTATTATATTTAAATATTTTGTTTCTTATTAATTGGATTGGAAAGAATTTCTGGGGACTAAAAATCAAAGTTGATGCCTATATATACTACTATTTTAAAGGGCATTGGAATTTCTTTCCAAATACAATCTTAATCATTCATTTACGATTTATTACTTTAAATTTTAACTATTCAAATATATTGGTTTCTATTTAATTCTATTTTAAATAAAAAAACTAAAAAAATAATTAATTAGTTAATTAATTAACTAATCTAAATAATGTTCCTGAAATTGACCAAAATGAAACTTATGGAAATTTACAAGTTATTTAGAAATAAATAAAAATTAATGAATTGTAATACTAGCTTTACATTAATTATCTTGATTTTGAACTTTACATACATTAGTTATATATTAATTTATTTATTATAAAATTTGAAATAATATATAATATTTTTATATTTTTTTTGAAATAAAAAAATTACTTAAAATCTATGATATTATAAATTCTGTTCAATATAAAGTCTATACATTAAAAGATATTTTTTAATTTTTTTTTATTTTTTTTAAATTAAAACCCATTGAGGGACCTATGCATTAATTAAAGGTAAAAATACGAAGTCCTTAAAAGGACCTCGCGCTCACTACTGCTCATAAGAGCTACAAAAATAAAGATAAAAAAACCTACGAGCACGAGGTCCTTACTATAGACAAATACATAATAACCTAGGTACATTATATGGTGCTTAAGAATAAGCACCCAAAAAGAGGAAAGAAAAGAAGAACTATCAGTCACGAATTGCTTCCCAGCAAAAATCCAGAAACCCCTTCTTCCAGCACAGAAAACCTGCACAAGCAATAGAAAGCCCACAAAAACCAGCAGAAAATATAATAGTAGAAAAAATTAAAAGCACTAAAGACCCAACGGTACCACCAACAATCCGAGAGGATGGCAGCATTTATACTAAGACAACAATAAAACGGCTTCCAGGGAAAGAAAAACATTCTCCCATCAGATAGAAGAACAATGCAATTCTAGACGGCCACACCCAGCCAACTCCACTCCCCCAAATAATACACCAAAGAATGCCAACTCTTCCACACCACCATATACCCCAAGTTAATCCTCTACACCCAGCCAACATCGCACAGATTCAGATTCCCCAAGTAAGACCTTCACTTCACCAAAAAATAAATCAGGGAATGCCAACTCCACCCTCGCACCAACTGCAGGCCACAAAACATAAGGAACACACCAACCTCACCAGAATAGGGTCTACCGGGCTCCAGAAACAAAGCTAACCAATAAAACTATGCATAAAGCACAGCCCAACACATACAAATCACAAAGAAAATATCAGTAAACCTGAGAACACCTGATATAGAATAAGCCAGCAAATTAAGGAAAAAGATAACGGGATCCCAGCACGAGTCCTCACAGAAAAGGAGGAATAGAGCAACCAGAGCAAATCAAAACCACCCGCAAAATAACCCGAAATTAATGACAAACATAAGGAAAACCAATTTGATCTAATTTGACAAGGCCTTGAACATAGACAGGCAATTGCTCCAGAAAAAGCTCCTTATAATAAACATAGTACCCAAAATGGCCAAGGCCTGTGCAGCAGCCTTCCCATCCTCCTTAATAAAAGAATAGGAGTAAGAAAAAGACTTCAACTCATCTTTAATATTTCTCCTGATGTAAAATAGATTAGGGCCTCACCTACTATCATATTTATCAAGACTCAACAGGCTGTCAAAAAATGAATCAAGTTCCGAAACAATTTTCTGAATAGAAGAAATATTGTAAAGCTTTAACCCATGCAGAACACCCATAAAAAAAGTCATGTGACTATCCTCAACAAAAGCCGGCCAAGTAAAGCTAGAAATGTATAAACTAAGATGACTTTTTATGATACCAGCATAGCCACAATTACTACCAACTTTAACCAAAGCCACAATCAACTTGAAATAATTAAGATTAGGCTTACACCAATTCATGCGAATAGATCTAATTTGAGGATATAATAAAAATTTATAAATATCTTTATTGAAATAAATTAGCAGAGAAAAGAGCAATGACCTTATCTTTAATTTTGTGAATAATTCTCTGGTGATTCATTTCCACCCCATTAAAATGAGAGTCATTTCTTTCCAACCAAAGGAACCAACAAATAAGAGAAGAAATCACATTTCTTATATGGCCTTTGGACTCCACAAACCAATGATCAAGCAATTGAGATATAGAAAAAGAAGCGTCATATAAATTCAAATGAAATAAATCCTCTTAAAAAGTCCAAAGCTTAACCGCAATAGGACCAGATATAAAAACGTGATGCATATTGTCAACATGAAAACAACATTGGGAATTAGAGGTAATAATGAAACCTCTCTTTCTCAAATTTTCATATGTAGGAATGAAGCTATATATGAATAATTCTCCATATAAAATCAGAGACAGTAGAGGGGATAGGGTTATGCCAAGTCATTTTAAAAGTTTAGAAGTGTCATTTTTAATTCTGAAAGAATGCCAGGCATACTTAATACTAAAATAGCCATCTTTAGAACCCGAGTAGAGTAACACATCTTTCACATTGCCATTAATGGGGATCTTAAGAATAAGTTGGATAATACAATCTAGAAAAAGTAGCAGTCAGCTTCTCTAAATCCCACCCATTAGAAGAAAAGAAATAATTAACCTTCTTTTTAGAGATAGTGATAGTGTTAAGTAAAGAATCAATGGATTCACCATTAAGCCACCTATCTTGCCAAAAGAAAATGTTCCTATTACCACGGCCCCAAACTAATGAAGACTCCATTTTCCATTTAACCGAACAAATTCGATGCCAAACTTTAGAGTGACCTTTAGAAAAATAACACAAGGAAGGATGTTTCCCACCAATATATTTATCCCTCATAAAATTTGCCCACAGACTGACATTAGCCATAAGATTAAACTACAGCTTAAAAGAGAAAGCCCAAGCCATATCACTCAAGTCTTTACACCCTAATCCTCCTTCTTGCTTAGTACCACAGCACCCTCCCCAATTCTTCCAATGAATCTTAGAATTAATACCATAACCTTTACAAAAAAATTTTCTTAAAATTCTCTCAATTCTAAGACAAACTCCCTTAATAGGAAGGAGAGTTTGAAAACTATAGATCAGTATAGAACATAACACACTTTTAATAAGAGTAAGATGCCCACAAAAACTTAAAAAAGTAGAATTTCAAGAAAACAATATATTCTGAACCATAGAAATTAAATCATCAAAGAAGAAAGCTCTCTTTCTGCCCTTAAAAAGAGGAATACCCAAATATTTCAGAGGTAAGGAACCTTGAGAAAAGCCTGTAAGATTCCTAATATCCAAAATCTGATCAAGAACAACATTCTTAGAAGCAATAAAATAATATTTTTGCTTGTTAAAAGACAGACCACTCATAGATTCAAAGTGTAAAAAAAAATCTTAAAAATTTACTAATCCTATTCTTAGAAGCGTTAGTAAATACAATGAAATCATCAGCAAAACATAAATGGAAGATATGAAAGCCCCCTAAAGTTTTGAAATAAAGACCAGGAAAATTAAAGAAAAGATTAGCCAAACCCCTAGAGAGATAATCAGCAACAATAATAAAAATAGCCGGAGACAAAGGGTCACCTTGCCTCAGACCATGAGAAGCTTAAAAATGACCATGAGTTTTACTGTTCACAATAATAGAGAAAAAAGAACTTTCAGTACAAGATTTTATGAGATTTATGAATTTCAAATTAAAACCAAAAAGACTCAACATCTTATAAATAAAATTCCAATTAATATTATCATAAGATTTAGCAATATCCAATTTCATGATCATGTTAAAACCTCTCACCTTAATATCCAAATCCTGATAGAAATCCTGAGCTAAAAGGATATTGTCAACAATTACTCGACCCTTAACAAAGACCATTTGATAAGGAGATATAATCTTAGGTAGAAAAATAGATAACCTGCTCATCAAAAGTTTAGATATAAGTTTTTAAAACATGGTACACAAAATTATCGGTTTAAAATTATTCCACAAATTAACAGCAATGTTCTTAGGAATTAAAATAATAGAAGTAGACGTAAAGAACTTAGGAATTGTAAAGCCATTAAAAAAATTCGTGATAGCAGAGAAAACATCATTAGAAATAATAGAGAAAGTTTTTTGGAAAAAATTAGTGGTAAAATCATTCGGCCTAGCAACAGAATCAACATTCATATTAAATAAGATATCTTTAATCTCCTCAAGAAGAGGAGACTTAGATAAAGAGCCATTCTCCTCTAGAGAGATAACATCCAAAATAAAAGAAGTGTAAACACTAGAAATAGGAATAAAAGACATATTAAGGTGCTTATGAAAAAAATTAACAGCCAACCTAATAATCTCATCTCTATCCTCTATAGTAGAGCTATCCTTGCGGGAGATTTTATGAATATTGTTAATAGTCCATTTCTTATTAATCAAAGCATGGGAATATTTAGTGTTATTGTCACCATCCACTAAATGCTTGGCGGCTACTTTTTGTTTCCAAAAAGTTTCTTCCTCATTCTGAAGCTTAGACAACATCACCTTAGCCTCATTAAGAATACACATATTAGCCTCATAGGAATCCGACTGACAAAGATCCTCAAGGGTGTTAATTTTATTTTTAGCAAGTAAAATGTTGTTAAATAAATCTTTAAAAATGTTATGATTCCACCAATTCAAAACAAGCTTAAGTCTTTTCAACTTGAGCCATAATCTTTTCATGCTAGAAATAGAATGATTAGGATAAACAGGAGCATTCCAATTCACATGAATAACCTCAAGAAAAGAATCATGATGAAGCCACATATTCTGGAATCTAAACTGAGTAGGGAACCTTTTAGGATTATTCTTAATGTTAATAAGCAAAGGGGAATGATCCGAGAGAGTACGACTCAGATGTTCAACCTTGGTCAAATTAAAAGTGTTCAACCAAGAGTTATTAAAAAGAAACCTATCCAACCTCTGCCACAAATGCCCACGATGCCAAGTAAACTTATTTTCGGAAAACCAAATATCAACTAGATTACAAGCCATAATCATATCTATAAATTCCTCCATAGACTAATATATAGGAAGATACCCTCTATATCTTCATCCGAGCTAGTAATCATATTAAAGTCACCTCCAACAAGCCAAGGAAGATTACAAACATTATTAAAAAGCAAGATTTGCTCCAATAAAGCCCTCCTAATATATCGAGAAGAAGCAGCATAAACAAAGGACGCACAACATTGCACATTAGAACTTTCAATATTACAATGTAAAACTTGAATGAAATCATCAATAAAATCAATTATAACAAAATATTTCCAAAAAATCAAAATTTTACTAGCAATATTAGACTTAGCATTATTAAAACCCAAAGACCTAGCAGTTCTAGATAATTTATCCACAAAAATAAGAGGTACAAGTAAAACAAGGATGGCAACATTATGAATATGACATAAGTTTTTAACCCTAAGTTTAGAGGAGGTGCGGCCAATACCTCTGTTGACCGATTAGTTTAAAACCGATTTTAATCGTCATGATCATCGCCCTGATTTGGTGCCGGCCGAAGTCAATCGTCCAGGCCATCGTCCTGGCCGATCATAAGATCGTCCCGGACGATGTGAACGTATCAATCAGCCATTAATGATTTCTAAATAATACCAGATCAATTTAGGTATAATTGAGTTAGATCGTCCAGGACGATAAGAATATCGTATTGGCCGATTTCCTAAAATAAAGAATACCTAAACTGATTATGGCGGCTGATTCTTTCTGAATTGAGAATATCATCCTGGCCGATACAAGTATCGTCCAGGCCGATATGAATATGAAGGCTGCCTTAATGAGGATGCCCTAAATAGGGTTTCTATTTTTGGACATATTGTCCCGACCGATATTACCAAAAATAGAAATCTTTTAGGGAATAACAAAAAATCTTTCAAGTTACAAATCAACAGGTCCCGCACCAAATACAACAGATTCAAGAAAAGAAAATGATTACAAACTGACTCAGACCTAGTCTACCCAATCTTTAGTTGGTTCCAAATTGAAGTCCGATCGTGTGAACCTGAAACATTAGCACATAAGGCAATCGTAGAGAAATAAAGAATGTTTGCTATCATCAAAATCATAAACCATAGATCCACAACAGTTCAAACTAGAGAGATTGAAGAGATGAGAAAGGGTGAAAATGAAATGCAAGCAGAGCTGCAATCATATAGAGAAGAAAATCAGAGGAAGAGAGAGCAAAAGACAGAGCAGCTACATGCATCTTCAGACAGCGAGGATACGAATGAGGAGTAGCACTTTTTTTATGTTCTAAACTTATGATGATCTGATTGTAATGTTATTTGGTTGAACTTATTAAACTTGTAAACTTAGAACTTGTGAATTTGGTTGAACTTGTGAACTTTGGTTATATTTATTGTTTTGTTTGGTTTTACTTATGTATATATTTGTGATAATTGATTGACTATAGTGGCATGTTTCTCAAAACTATTGTTCTTGCTTTTTGTGCAGGTTTAGAGTTTAGGGTGAACCTCCCTCAAATAGAGGGGAGGCTGTCAATTTTTTTTCTGATGCAGTTAATTTACGCCGCCGGAAATCTTTTGTAACCTCCGGTATAATACCGGAGGTTTACCGACGCTAGCCGGCTGTTCTTCGGCGACATGCTGGCAGCTATGACCACCGGTTAGCTGCCGGAAACGGTCACCGGCGGTTGCCGGCGGTTATTCGTTGAGCTGCTGGCGATCATAGCCGTCGAAAATTACGTCGGCACAACCCGGTGGCTAACCAGCGGTAGAGTTGGCCGGCAGTTTGACGGCCGGAACACCGCCGGAAATAAATCCGTTGATAACCGGCGGCATAGGCCATCGGAAACTCGTCGGGTAAAAAAACCGCCGGTAAAACACCGCCGGCAACGGTTACCGACGCCGTTTCTACCGGCGGACCGAGAACCGCCGAAAAATCGCCAGTTATTTCCAAACCGTCGGTAAAGCAAGGTTTAGCACCGGTAAAAATCGCTGGTTTTAGCTGAGTTTCTTGTAGTGGAATATTTGTAGAGGAACAGGGAGATGTACCATATGATCCTAGAGGTGGCTTACACACAATTTGAGATTGTAATATTTGAGATTGCTTTTGATGATAGAGATGATTATTATAGATGATGAATAGGATGCTTGCTATATATGCATATAGCATTAACAAATCCTCAATTTTACCACGCATAAATTGTGTGGATACAAAAGGACGTTGCAAATTTTTTGCTAAAATCCAAGTCTTCAACCCAACAAAAATATTACATATTTTATATATTTTATGCCAGGCCATCAATATTTGTTGTGTGAACTCTTTATGCATGAAAATAAATTTAATTTTATCACTTAATATAATTGATAATTTATTTTGATATTATATACCATTAACATATATACTATTTTATGTACGCTTACTTCCAATCGCTTCTAAAGCTTGAGCGACGCCGTAGTCTCCATCAAAATCCACACTTGCTATGCATGAAAAGAAAAGCCCAACAAAACTCCATGTAATATTTATGGGGTGAAGAATATTTGGGCTCCACGTTATAATATTTTATATTATGAAATATAATAGAATAATTGAAATGTTTATATCAAATTATTCTATTAAAATATTTGTTAAGAAGAGTGTCCAACAATTTAATGTTTCTTTAAGATTTGTGCAATTCTAATTATTTATACACGATGGCGTTTTTCTTAAACCAAATCAAAGTTTTTTAAAATTCATTCTCAGTGTAAACCAAAGTGTCTATAACAGGACACCAACAACAAAAAAATGGTAATATATAGCATAAAAATTGTGTGATAAAAAATGCAAATCAAAATTATACATTATCCCAAGCATATTAATTTTTTTTTTTAAATGAAGACCGTAGCAGATTAAGATCATAGAAGTACACAATCACAAAGATGCTAATAAATGAAGACCGTAGCAGATTAAGATATGGGCTTTTCCTTCTTCTCCTTGAAAAGAGCAAGGAGGGACACACCAGCAACCTTCACAACCTTGAACCGAACTCCAGGAATATCTCCCACCGCATGCCCCTTGCGACCAAATCCAGCAATCAACACTTCATCATTTTCCTCGATGTAGTTCAAACAACCATCATTTGGAACAAAGGCTGCAATCTTTTTCCCATTCTTGATCAATTGAACCCTAGCGCATTTTCTGATAGCAGAGTTGGGCTGTTTTGCTTCAATGCCAATTTTTTCTAACACAATGCCCTTTGCATGAGAAGATCCAGCAAACGGCTTCTTCCATTCATTTCCAAGGTGACTTTTCTTGTATGATTTGTCTGCCCACTTCTGGTTTCTTCTATGGGTCTTCAGTTTTCGGCCAGCTCCCATACCACGTGTTTTCCCCATGTTGAACGAATGAAGGAAAAGCCTATCCGATTAAATTTGGGCTAGTTCCGGAAGCCACAGAGAGCGAAGAGAGATGGCTCAAAAACTAGGAACCGAAGAAAGGTCGGATTTTAGGAATATATACTCCACCGAAGAGATCGTCCACGGCAAGCACCTAGGACATGTAAAGACGGAGGAAGATATAGAGGTAGCTTACACAACTTGAGATTGCTTTTGATGTTAGAGATGATTATTATAGACAATGAATTACATGCTTGCTATATATACATATAGCATTAACAAATCCTCCGTTTTACAACCCCTAAATTGTGTGGATACAAAACGACCTTAGATTTTTTATGCTAAATACCAAGTCTTCAACCAAACAAAATATGTGCCTATTTTATATATTTTATGCCACGCATGTGCACTCAATGCATGAAAATAAATTTAATTTTATCATTTAATGGAATTGACAATTTTTTTTGATATTATGTACCAATTACATTGACACTATTTATTTTAAAATATAAATTTTTTTTTGTCTTTAGGTTGCATTTCTGAATGCAAATCTCTCGATAGCTAGTTCGAGCGTGATTACTATGCAGTTTCTTGTACAAGATTTTTATTATTATCTTATATAATGTTGGATGAAAAATTGAATTAGTTTGTATGTCTTTATCTAATATCTTGCATAAATTAAAAATTTGAAAAATTTCTTGTATTTACCCAATCTAGCTTATAATGTTTAGTATCATTTCCTTGCATTGGATGTTGTGATTTGGCTCATTTACCATCCATATTTCTCTTTGAAGCTTACCATGAACCAAGGGCTCTTCTAATAGCTTTCTTCATAGACAATATAATATATGTTAGTAATCTGGCCACTTTTATTTGCAATCATAGGTTTTTAAACTAAGATTTGGCTCATCTATTTCCCTACACAAAATTAGTTGTCATTTATATATCAAATGGAGCTTCTATACAATAATATCTTTCTTGGGCCAATCCATTTTTTTCTTGTTATTTATGATAGCCAACTAAACTTTATGCAGAGGCTCAGGGAGATGTATCCTATGTTTGACACTAGAAAGTCACTAACGATAAAAGCGATGAAGAAAGTGGCTACATTGGAAATGATCGATGCGGTACTGAAGTCGGTGGTTTGTAAAAAGTACATCTTCGTGGAAGAAGAAGGACAGACAATGGATTTTCCTTGTTGCCCATATGATGAGATCACAATGGGATTTTGTAGCACATTGGAGCCCATTCAACGACCGTTGAAGTAGCATTCTATAAGTGCATGGGTTTAGACTAGATCCTAGCTAATTGGATTCAACTTAGAGCCCATTACCAGACAGTGTATGTATATATATATATATATATATATATATATATATAATTACACTACAAATTTTGAATAATTTGGAGTTGCTTTCCTGTTTTCTCTCAACAAAGATATGTAGACATTTGAATGAATAATTGAGAAAAGCAAAAGGAGATAATTAATTGATTGGAAAGATTTTCTGGAGATAAAAAATTGAAGTTGATGACTATTTCAGTAAAATAAATTTAATGTAAAGTCCGACATTTTATTGTGGTAGCGGGATCGTGGTGAAATTCTACTTAAATCCTTCAAACAAAGCAACACAGAAATAACATTATTTTTAAAATTTGTAGATATCATCCAAAAGCCTAAAACCATGCATATTGCAAAGTCAAAAGAAACATCTAAAATTAAAATATGATAGAAATTATGGAAATGGATTAATTCTTACCAAATTAAATGAAATAAAAAAGGTATTTATAAAGGATATTTTTATTCTAAAATTATTTTTTTTTTCAAAATTATTCGTTGGATATATAGAAGTTTAATCTAGATTTTGTATATAATACAAGTCTAATTGAGGAGTTTTGATCAAATTATTAAAATTTATTATTCAAAATTAGGATTAAATATTAATTTTGTATATTTAATGATACATTAATAATACATTCATGAACAAATAATATTTTAAATTTAAATTTTTAGAATTTTTCTTTTTATCAACAAATCAAAAATGTTAAAGAAAATTCAATTAAATTATTTTTCCAAAGGATTGTTAATAATAATAAAAAAAAGAACATTTGAATCATTGTTCTTTTTTTAACAAAAAAGTGATAGCTAGGTAAGAGTAGAGAGTTGTCTTAGATGATTATCACATAAAAGTTATCCTACCCATGGCTCTATTAGGAGAGTAGATGTATTAGATTCAGTCTATGTTAAGAAAGATAAAAGTAAATTTAAAAATTAAGTAATAAGTAGATTATTTATAGAGAAATTATTACATGCGGACTCCGATCATCATCATACTCCAATCAGAACATGTCACGTCGTTGTACACTATGCATAATTTATATTTATTATGTGTACAAATTATACACACTATGTATATGGTGGAGTCCAGACGCAAGCTAGCCCAGACTGGGCACATAATAATTTCTCTAATGTATGTGCCTCTATGCACCATAAATCGGGTCTTCAACCCCCTTAAAAATTTGTGTATTCTATATACGTAATACCATCAATACCTACTTCACGTGTACTTCGTGCATGCAAAATAAATTTAAATCTTTTTATTTAATACACATAATAATATTTTAGGTTATATTTTTCACTTCAAAATTTATATTTTTTACTTAAAATATAAATAAAAATTTTAAAGAAGAACACCAAAATCTCTATTTATCACATACAAATTCATCACATGTGCATACATTATAAATTCGATGCGCCTTGCTTTGCCGTAAACCCGGTCTTCTACCCCAACAAAAAATTGCCCATTTATATATAACCAAGAATCCCAACACCAGGTGCAAGTGCATTATTCCTCCATCTAATTGAACTGAGCACCCCTTGTTGCTTTATTTCCCCCCATCATCTTCTTTGCTAGAAACAATGACATTCTTGTCAGAGATCCATTGTACGAAGCTCATAGATGGATTGTCAGATTTTTGGCAACTACAAAGGAGAGGGACTTTCTCATCCTCTCCATTAAGTATCAAAAGCTGGGCACAGGATGACCAAAGGAAGAGAGAAACACACCACCCTATGTTCATGGAGGAGCCTTACATGCTGGAAGCTGAGATGGAGATGGTGCAGAATATGTCAGAGAGAGTGTTGTCTTTGTGTCAAAGGGACGATGTTGTGGCAATGCCAGTGGTTTTCAAGGAGTGTGTTGCAATATTGGAACAACGATGGTGGCCAGATTTCCACTACTGTAGTTATGATGAAGTGATAGAAGGGTTTCATACTACAGCGGGGCCTATCCAGCGGCCATCGAAGTAGTATTACATCCGAGCTTGGGCTTAGGTTGAAATAGTTTTATCGCTCTTTTATTTTTAAGATAATTGATAATTTTATTTTGTTATTATTTTATTTTTTCATTATCATTATTATTTAAATATAAGCAATAATAAATAACTCTAATAAGAGATGTATGCATACACATCTTTGTCACTAATGATATGATTTACAAATATTGATATTGAATGTGATACAAGGCAATGCCCCCTTTTATTTCCTTAAATTTGTCATGTATATGTGCGTGCATCATTAAAGTTGAGTAATATATAATGAACTAAAAATAGATTGTTTGTAAAGCCTATCTTTCTATTCAACATATTATTCTAATTGTTATATAGATATGTGTTGTTTCATAGAAGCTTTTTTTTTGGATAAAATGCTTAGAGGTGCCTACATGTTAAATCAGAAAAAGATTATAAGTCCTTAAAGGATCGAATGCTCTCTACAACCAAAAAGTAAATACATCCAAAAAAGAAAAGAAAACTTGATGAGCAAATGATCCTATGTAGTTAGGAAAGCTAAGTGAAGGAAAAAAAAAACTAAGAGATAAGATCATAGAAGCCGACAAGGATAATAAAATAGCAATTAACCCAAGATAGAACCAAGAGTTGACTAAATGATGCAATAAGACTGCAAAATAGAAAGAACCAAATATCAAAAACTAAAAAATGCCACAACAAATACCTGACAAGGAGCACAAACAAATAGAGAGAAAAGAGATAGATGTAGAACCCAACATTCAGCATACCTGCAAGGCAATAGAATCTACCCCACCAACAATCAACACCCCAGAACAAATAACAAAACTAGGACATAACCACAAAGCCACAACCTCAGAACGACCACCAAATCCAATCTAATCAAGACCCAATAACATGAAAAGGAAAAACCACATAAAACTAAAACAAAACCCAAAAAAAGTCAATACAAAGGGCAAGCCCATTAACCAAACCCAAAAGGTAAGAAATAGAGAACCCAACCACAGACACTAAAGAAAAAATACCTACCACGACTGACAGATAGATCACAACCTAGAACGGTCATTTAGTTTTATGAGTAAAGTTAGCAATAATATGGTTAAAATTCTACACCACCTTTTTACCTTTAGATTTTTTTAATATTTTTTCCAGACATAGATCAAAATCCCTCATTATCAACATGAACAACATCCAAAATAACATCTTCCTACAAAACATGAAATTTACCACGAATCACATCCCAAACATCCCCCATTAAAACCAATGGGTCATACCAGTTTTTATTTTCATTTCTTCTCTTTTTCTTATCCAAGGTTATTTCAAACTCATCAAAAGAACTATGTCTAGCTTTAAATTTATAAGTATTTTTAGTTTTGAATGAACATCCACATCTGAATGTATCCCCTTCTTCCCAATTAGAATTTGATATATCAAAAATAGGCTCGTCATTTGATGATTCACCCATTTCATTGGAAATATCAGTTTTATGAAATAGCCCATTATCAGCACCACGATTAGTGGGGTTATGATAAGGGTTTAACAACTTAGCTTCATACACATGATCATATTCATAAATTAGCATCCCCCACATGATTTAATTTGTTAATTTTGGTATCAAAAATAGCTGGCAAAGCAACCAAGAGGTTAACACCATCATAATTTTCTTTGGAAGATTCATCACATAAAATGGGTGTATAAGATATAATAAATAAGATGTTTGGTCTCATTACCAAAATTCAACTTTACCATTGCCTCAGCCAGAGGAGAAGAAGGTTGCTGAAGATTATTGTTTGGGGAAATGAGTTGACCTTCATTATATACAACAGGAGTTGGAACCTCAGAGATGTCAGGCAAGCTATCTTGCGAAATAGTAGGAGAAACAAAAAGAGGAACTCCAACATCAGTATTTGGCAGTGGAAGAATATCCTGCGAAGCCTGAATATTAGAATTTGTTGGTTTGTTAGTGTTCCTTTTCCTCAAGTGAGGATGAAGGTAAAAACATTCCATTTCACTATGACCCAAAGCTCTATGGTGATTACAAAAACTTGGGAAATCACTCATGATAATCTTTTAAATAAAACCATACTTCTTAGGTCCTACCCAAATAGAATCAAGATATTATTTTGTGATATCTAACTCAACTATGATACGTGCCATAGAAGGAAGGGATCCTGAACTAGTGGAATTATATGTTTGTAAAGAGTGATCGAACAATAAACCAAAACCATAGAAAAGGTTAAGAGTAAATATATGTCGGTGCAAATCTTGAATCGATATCCAAATATGGACAATATGGGATTCAAACGAGATGTCAAATAGAGGCCACTTAATCAATTTCATAAAAAAAAATTATTGACACAATAAAGTCTTCTAGCAAATATCTTGCTATAATCCAAATCATTTGAGAGTTTGAAGAGCACATGTCTAGGATCAAACAAAGAATCATAGAAATCAACAAATAACTTTAGGCCAAAAAAGAACTTCCTAATATTATATAACCCAAGATGCCTAACAAAAAATTTACTGACAATAGTGTATTAAAACGACACAACTAACGCAAGGATCTCTTCTTATGAAATCCAAGGGGATGGTAAACCTTTATGCTTGGAATGAACTAAAATGGGAAAAGCTTGCTACAAAGAATCGCCAGCCAAGGCTTCCCTAAAAGACTTGGAAGGATTCTTGAATCCAAATGTTTAAGGGTTTGATTACCCATGGAACACACACCACGGTGAGATATAATCCAAAAGGAAAAATTGAGACCATGAGAGGAAATTGGAAAGGACAAATGAAAGAGAAACCAAATCAGAGAAAAAATTGGAGGAAAAAAATAACGAAACAGGGTCAGAAATGTTGGCATAGCGCAAACCCTAGCAGAGCAATGAAATTTTGTTTATATAAATATAGAAGAAAGGAAAATAAAACACTTTCTTTCATATATAGTTACACTACAAACTTTAAGAAATTTGAAGTTGCTTTCTTATTTTCTCTAAACAAAGATATGTAAACATTAGGATGAATAATTGAGAAAAGCGAAAGAAGATAAATTATGGGTGAATAGATTGTATTTTTGCCCTCTCTTTATTTTATTTTTTACAATACAAAATTTGGTATAAAATTAGTCCTAAAATATGAAAAATTAATAAATAAGTTGATAATTTTTTATTAGGATATGCATATATCTTGAAAGAATTTTTTTTATAATTCAAATTAATTATTTCAAAATATTATAACCAATATTTTTTTCAAATACATCATGATTATATCTTTTATATTATTTTAAAATAAATATGAAGGTTTTGTGATCCAGTTTGATCCTTTAAAATAGTTTATTATTTAATTAGTTTAATTTTTTTAATAAGTAATATAAATTATAATTTAATATATTTAATTATTTTATTTCTTAATTAAATGGATTGGAAAGAATTTTTGGTGACTAAAATATAAAGTTGATGACGATCTATATTACTATTATGAAAGTTGTTTGAGTTTCTTTCCAAGTACAATCTTAGTCATTCATTTAAGTTTTATTACTTTAAATTTCAACAATTCAAATTTATTAATTTCAATTTAATTCAATTTAAATAAAAAAATAAAAAATATTTTAAATAAGAAATTAATTAATTTAAAATTAATTTCCTCAAAATGTCCATCATGAAACTTATGGAATTTTACAAGTTATTAAGAAATAAGTATAAATGAATGAATTATAATACTAGGTTTACATTAATTATCAAGATTTTGAACGTTCTATACATTTGTTATAAATAAATTTATTTATTAAAAAATTTAAATTAATATATATTATTTTAATAATTTGAAATAAAAAAATTACTTTCAATATTTGGTTTTTTAAAATATGTTGAATATAAATTCTTTACTTTAAAAAATATATTTGAAAATATTTTGACATTTTAAAATTTATCTCAAAAATATTTATTTATTTTATGTGAATTCAAAGTAAATTATGTGTTGTAATATTGAATTTTTTTTTTCTTTGACTAATTTGAAGTATATATAAATAATTATTTTTTTAGTAATTCCTCTCAATCATTAAAGGAATCAAATTTCACACCTCAAGATAGATTAGAAAACTATGATAAATGGTCTTATTACTGAGATATGAGCACAAAGTTTGAGCGCCTATTTTTATGAATGATGTGTTTGAGATGTGAGTTCGCAATGAAGATAGAGAAATGAGTCGAAAAAGATTATTAGACTTTGCTTTGTACCAAAACTCCATGTTTTTTTAAAGGATTGTCAAAGGATGGGGAAAATATCAAAAATATCTTTCACATAATCAAAACTATTAGGAACTACCAGTTCTCAAAATATATTTTTTCCATGTTTTAGAATATCATCTCACAAGTACAATATTCATGCTTAGCTTCGCTTCTTTCTTTTCTTGGGGAGAGAGTCAGATAATTCAGCTATAGCTACTACTGTAGGTGATTCTTTTTCTCCAGGGCCCTAAGCATCTGAGCCAGACGTTCCTCATTTCTAAAAATCTTATTCTCCCTGCTCACCTTGCTCTTGGCCCTCTTGGCTTCAAATTGGTCAAAAAATATCTTTTCTCTTGCCTTTTCTCCCGTAGACTTGTTGATACTCTCCCTCAAAACTCTCTTGTTCTTGAAAACATTACCTTTCACCTTTATATTCATATCATGGCACATGCACTTATCAATTTTCTTAGCTTCTCGATATTTCCTAAGCAAACACCTCAAAACTCTCATCCTCCGCATCCATAGAACCTTCATGGGCAACCTAGCCTCCCTAGTACCCATGTGCTTACCATATTCAGAATGGCGTCCCATCCTCTTTTCTTTTGCCTTGCATCTAGCATGTGATCTTGAGTTAATCTTCATAGGTTTCTTAAAAATAAAACCATCATTTACCAACTTCCTAATGTTTTGTGGAGAGTTTATAATGGATATATTTCTTACCTCATTAGGGTCGAGCCAGACTATCCCCATTTTTTTTAAAAGAAAGTGCTCATATCAAAGTTTAAGAAGTGTTCAAAACTTTCACCAAACTACATTTGTTCTATCAGTAAAATAATCGAAATTCAAGAACATGACAACAAGCCCTATCCCAAACAACCATTAACCCTAAATTCTCAAGGACCTCACTTTGAAGCATTCTTCTATAGTTTTGTAAGCACATGTTGGATAGAACATCTTCTCTTGATCTTAGCAAACATACCCTTGAATTTATCAAAATTATTCAGTCCATCTCCCTTCTTTTATACAATAAATTTCCTTCCCCAAGAGCTTTTCTCCCACTTATTCATGACATCAGATGTAGCCATGGCATCAATCAATTTGTTCTTCTTGGGAATTCTAGGAATGTCAATCTTGATATCATTAAGGGATAGCCTCTTGAAGTTAAGTAAACTCGTAGTCAGCCGCTTCTGGAGCTTAAACGACACCATCGTTTCCACCTTTTTGCACACACTTTGCATGCAAAGAAAAGCCGAGAAGAACCCCATGTTATATTTTTGGGGCAAGAATAAGAGGATTCCACATTGTAATATTTTATATTAGGAAAATATCATTGAATAACTAAAAAGTTTATTTCAAATGATTTTATAAAAAAATTATTAAGATTAGTTCAAACCTTTGAAATTTGATAAAAGATTTGTGTAATCTTACTATTCATGCACGGTGGCGTTAGTCTTAAACTAGATATAAGTTTTTTGAGACTCGTCCTCATCGAAAACCTTAGTTTCTATAATCAGAAACAAGAAAATAAAATGGTTATATATAGCATAAAAATTGTGTGTCATAAAAAATCCTTACCAAAATTATACATTTGCCCATGCATATTGAAACAAATTTTTAAATCACATATATGTTTTATTTGAGGCGGCATTCTTATTGCTTCTTAAAGCAACTTTTTTAGTATAAAAACTATAATTTTTGTACAAGAAAGCTGCTTCAAGAAGTAAGAAAGCCATCCCAAATGAAGCAACATACTCATTTAGTACACAACATTCATAAGTCTCTCTTTACAGCATTAAAAATAGCAAGGTGTTGATAACACAAATAATGTGCCTTTGCTCGAAATATGGTATTTTAAAACTATAAATATTTAACAAAATTAGCCCTACATTGTTCCCATTTATATAACTATTACCGATACAACATGATATAACTGGTTGAGATGAAAATTTTGAAGGTCTTAACTAGCTATGTTGCTTCATTCCCTATCAATTTCATCAATGGCATCAAAGTGGTCAACATAGGCAAAATTCTAATGTTCCCATCAATATCAAACAAGAATTTTAAGGTTCTTATAAGCCTAAAGCTAAACGTAGATGGATTGACTGCGTAATTTTACAACAACCTTGGATATCAGTTATAAGGTGAAAATAAATGAGTTGTTTGATTTTATAGTAATCACCAAGAAGAGTTGTTTCTTTTAATTCACAAAAAAAAACCAAGTCTTCAACCATAAAAAAAGGTTTCCTATTTTATATATTATTTGCCACTCCACCAATATTTGATGCGTTGTGGTCTCAATGAAATAAAAAAATATTTAATTTTCTTATTTAATAGAATTGATATTTTTTTAATACTATATACCATTAAGATTTATACTATTTATATAAACATATAAATAATTTTTTTAGTTCTTGTATGTCTTTTGGTTGCATTTCTGAATGCACATCTCCTGATTCTTAGTTCGAGCATGATTACTATGCATTTTCTTGTACAAGTTTTTAATGATTATATGTTATAATATCAGGTGAAAATTCAAAAAGTTTGTATGTTGTTATCTAATTTCATGTTTAAATAAAAAACTTAAAAATATCTTGTATTTATCCAATTCAACTTATAAAGTTTATTATCATTTCCTTGTTTTGTACGTAAGATTTAGCTTATTTATTATCCACATTCCTCTTCGAAGCATACCATGAATGAGACTTAATCTGTGTGATCACTCTCTGTCCACTTCTAATAGATTTCTTCATAGCCAAGATGCTATAAGTTAGAAATATGGCCACTTTTATTATCTTTCATAGATTTTTGAAATAAGATTTGGCTCGATTATTACCCTACACAAAATTAGTTTCCATTTATATATTAAATGGAGGATTTGTACAAAAATATTTTTCTTATGACCTGAAATTAGTCCTAAAATATGAAAAATAAATAAATAAGGTTATAAATTTTTAATAAAGATTTGATTAATTTTTTATTGATATATTTTCATAGAAAGTTCTTTTTAATAAATGAAATAAAATATTTTGATAGAAAGTTAATTTTTTAATTAGTTTAACATTTGTTTTAATTAAGTGATATAATTATAGTTTTATTATATTTAAATATTTTGTTTCTTATTAAATGGATTGGAAAGAATTTCTGGGGACTAAAAATCAAAGTTGATGCCTATATATACTACTATTATAAAAGGCGTTGGAATTTCATTCCAAATACAATCATAATCATTCATTTACGATTTATTACTTTAAATTTTAACTATTCAAATATATTGGTTTCTATTTAATTCTATTTTAAATAAAAAAATAAAAAATTAATTAATAAGTTAATTAATTAACTAATCTAAAATAATGTTCCTGAAATTGACCGAAATGAAACTTATGGAAATTTACAAGTTATTTAGAAATAAATAAAAATTAATGAATTGTAATACTAGCTTTACATTAATTATCTTGATTTTGAACTTTACATAGATTAGCTATATATTAATTTATTTATTATAAAATTTGAAATAATATATAATACTTTTATATTTTTTTGAAATAAAAAAATTACTTAAAATATATGATATTATAAATTCTGTTCAATATAAAGTCTATCCATTAAAAGATATTTTTTTATTTTTTTTTTTATTTTTTTAATTAAAACCCATTGAGGGACCTACGCATTAATTAAAGGTAAAAATATGAAGTCCTTAAAAGGACCTCGCGCTCACTACTGCTCATCAGAGCTACAAAAATAAAGATAAAAAAACCTACGAGCACGAGGTCCTTACTACAGACAAATACATAATAACCTAGGTACATTATATGGTGCTTAAGAATGAGCACCCAAAAAGAGGGAAGAAAAGAAGAACTATCAGTCACGAATTGCTTCCCAGCAAAAATCCAGAAACCCCTTCTTCCAGCACAGAAAACCTGCACAAGCAATAGAAAGCCCACAAAAAACCAGCAAAAAATATAACAGTAGAAAAAATTAAAAGCACTAAAGACCCAACGGTACCACCAACAATCCAAGAGGATGGCAGCAGTTATACTAAGACAACAATAAAACGGATTCCAGGGAAAGAAAAACATTCTCCCATCAGATAGAAGAACAATGCAATTCTAGACGGCCACACCCAGCCAACTCCACTCCCCCAAATAATACACCAAAGAATGCCAACTCTTCCACACCACCATATACCCCAAGTTAATCCTCTACACCCAGCACACATCGCACAGATTCAGATTCCCCAAGTAAGACCTTCACATCACCAAAAAATAAATCAGGGAATGCCAACTCCACCCTCGCACCAACTGCATGCCACAAAACATAAGGAACACACCAACCTCACCAGAATAGGGTCTACCGGGATCCAGAAACAAAGCTAACCAATAAAACTATGCATAAAGAATAGCCCAACACAAACAAATCACAAAGAAAATAACAGTAAACCTGAGAACACCTGATATAGAATAAGCCAAAAAAATAAGGAAAAATATAACGGGATCCCAGCACGAGTCCTCACAGAAAAGGAGGAATTGAGCAACCAGAGCAAATCAAAACCACCCGCAAAATAACCTGAAATTAATGACAAACATAAGGAAAACCAATTTGATCTAATTTGACAAGGCCTTGAACATAGATAGGCAATTGCTCTAGAAAAAGCTCCTTATAATAAACATAGTACCCAATATGGCCAAGGCCTGTGCAGCAGCCTTCCCATCCTCCTTAATAAAAGAATAGGAGTAAGAAAAAGACTTCAACTCATCTTTAATATTTCTCCTGATGTAAAATAGATTAGGGCCTCACCTACTATCATATTTATCAAGACTCAACAGGCTGTCAAAAAATGAATCAGGCTCCTAAACAATGTTCTGAATAGAAGAAATATTGTAAAGCTATAACCCATGCAAAACTCCCATAAAAAAATTCATGTGTCTATCCTCAACAAAAGCCGGCCAAGTAAAGCTAGAAATGTATAAACCAAGATAATTTTTTATGATACCAGCATAGCCACAATTACTACCAACTTTAACCCAAGCCTCATTCAACTTGAAATAATTAAGATTAGGCTTACACCAATTCATGCAAATAGATCTAATTTGAGGATATAATAAAAATTTCTAAATATCTTTATAGAAATCAAATTAGCAGAGAAAAGAGAAATGACCTTATCTTTAATTTTGTGAATAATTCTCTGGTGATTCATCTCCACCCCATTAAAATGAGAGTCGTTTCTTTCCAACCAAAGGAACCAACAAATAAGAGAAGAAATCACATTTATAATATGGCCTTTGGACTCCACAAACCAATGATCAAGCAATTGAGATATAGAAAAAGAAGCGTCATATAAATTCAAATGAAATAAATCCTCATAAAAAGTCCAAAGCTTAATCCTTATAAAAACGTGATGCATATTGTCAACATGAAAACAACATTGGGAATTAGAGGTAATAATGAAACCTCTCTTTCTCAAATTTTCATATGTAGGAATGAAGCTATATATGAATAATTCTCCATATAAAATCAGAGACAGTAGAGGGGATAGGGTTATGCCAAATCATTTTAAAAAGTTTAGAAGTGTCATTTTTAATTCTGAAAGAATGCCAGGCATACTTAATACTGAAATAGCCATCTTTAGAACCCGAGTAGAGTAACACATCTTTCACATTGCCATTAATGGGGATCTTAAGAATAAGTTGGATAATACAATCTAGAAAAAGTAGCAGTCAGCTTCTCTAAATCCCACCCATTAGAAGAAAAGAAATAATTAACCTTCTTTTTAGAGATAGTGATAGTGTTAAGTAAAGAATCAATGGATTCACCATTAAGCCACCTATCTTGCCAAAAGAAAATGTTCCTATTACCAAGGCCCCAAACTAACGAAGACTCCATTTTCCATTTAACCGAACAAATTTGATGCCAAACTTTAGAGTGACCTTTAGAAAAATAACACAAGGAAGGATGTTTCCCACCAATATATTTATCCCTCATAAAATTTGCCCACAGACTAACATTAGCCCTAAGATTAAACCACAGCTTAAAAGAGAAAGCCCAAGCCATATCACTCAAGTCTTTACACCCTAATCCCCCTTCTTGTTTAGTACCACAGCACCCTCCCCAATTCTTCCAATGAATCTTAGAATTAATACTAGAACCTTTACAAAATTTTTTTATTAAAATTCTCTCAATTCTAAGACAAACACCCTTAATAGGAAGGAGAGTTTGAAAACTATAGACCGGTATAGGACATAACACACTTTTAATAAGAGTGAGATGCCCACCAAAACTTAAAAAAGTAGAATTTCAAGAAAACATTCTATTCTGAACCATAGAAATTAAATCATCAAAGAAGAAAGCTCTCTTTCTGCCCTTAAAAAGATGAATACCAAAATATTTCAGAGGTAAGGAACCTTGAGAAAAGCCTGTAAGATTCCTAATATCCAAAATCTAATCAGGAACAACATTCTTAGAAGCAATAAAATAATATTTTTGTTTGTTAAAAGACAGACCACTCATAGATTCAAAGTGTAAAAAAAATCTTAAAAATTTACTAATCCTATTATTAGAAGCGTTAGTAAATACAATGAAATCATCAGCAAAACATAAATGGAAGATATGAAAGCCCCCTAAAGTTTTGAAATAAAGACTAGGAAAATTAAAGAAAAGATTAGCCAAACCCATAGAGAGATAATCAGCAGCAAAAATAAAAATAGCCAGAGATAAAGGGTCACCTTGCCTCAGACCATGAGAAGCTTAAAAATAACCATGAGTTTTACTGTTCACAATAATAGAGAAAAAAGGACTTTCAGTACAAGATTTTATGAGATATATGAATTTCAAATCAAAACCAAAAAGACTCAACATCTTATAAATAAAATTCCAATTAATATTATCCTAAGCTTTAGCAATATCCAATTTCATGATCATGTTAAAACCTCTCACCTTAATATCCAAATCCTGATAGAAATCCTGAGCTAAAAGGATATTGTCAACAATTGCTCAACCCTTAACAAAGCCCATTTGATAAGGAGATATAATCTATGGCAGAAAAATAGATAACCTGCTCATAAAAAGTTTAGATATAAGTTTTTAAAACATGGTACACAAAATTATCGGTTTAAAATTATTCCACAAATTAACAGCAATGTTCTTAGGAATTAAAATAATAGAAGTAGATGTAAAGAACTTAGGAGTTGTAAAGCCATTAAAAAAATTCGTGATAGCGGAGAAAACATTATTAGAAATAATAGAGAAAGTTTTTTGGAAAAAATTAGTAGTAAAATCATTCGGCCTAGCAACAGAATCAACATTCATATTAAATAAGATATCTTTAATCTCCTCAAGAAGAGGAGACTTAGATAAAGAGCCATTCTCCTCTAGAGAGATAACATCCAAAATAAAAGAAGTGTCAACACTAGAAATAGGAATAAAAGAGTTATTAAGGTGCTTATGAAAAAAATTAACAGCCAACCTAATAATCTCATCTCTATCCTCTATAGTAGAGCTATCCTTTCGGGAGATTTTATGAATATTGTTAATAGTCCATTTCTTATTAATCAAAGCATGGGAATATTTAGTGTTATTGTCACCTTCCACTAAATGCTTGGCGGCCGCTTTTTGTTTCCAAAAAGTTTCTTCCTCATCCTGAAGCTTAGACAACTTCACCTTAGCCTCATTAAGAATACACATATTAGCCTCATAGGAATCCGACTGACAAAGATCCTCAAATGAGTTAATTTTATTTTCATTAAGTAAAATGTTGTTAAACAAATCTTTAAAAATATTATGATTTCACCAATTTAAAACAAGCTTAAGTCTTTTCAACTTGAGCCATAATCTTTTCATGCTAGAAATAGAATTATTAGGATAAACAAGAGCATTCCAATTCACCTGAACAACCTCAAGAAAAGAATCATGATGAAGCCACATATTCTGGAATCTAATCTGAGTAGGGAACCTTTTAGGATTATTCTTAATGTTAATAACCAAAGGGGAATGATCCGAGAGAGTACGACTCAGATGTTCAACCTTGGTCAAATTAAAAGTGTTCAACCAAGAGTTATTAAAAAGAAACCTATCCAACCTCTGCCACAAATGCCCACGATGCCAAGTAAACTTATTTCCGGAAAACCAAATATCAACTAGACTACAAGCCATAATCATATCTATAAATTCTTCCATAGACTGATATATAGAAAGATACCCTCTATATCTTCATCCGAGCTAGTAATCGTATTAAAGTCACCTCGAACAAGCCAAGGAAGATTACAAACATTATTAAAATGCAAGATTTGCTCCAATAAAGCCCTCCTAATATATCGAGAAGAAGCAGCATAAACAAAGGACGCACAACATTGCACATTAGAACTTTCAATATTACAATGTAAAACTTGAACGAAATCACCAATAAAATCAATTATAACAAAATATTTCCAAAAAATCAAAATTTTACTAGCAATATTAGACTTAGCATTATTAAAACCCAAAGACCTAGCAGTTCTAGATAATTTATCCACAAAAATAAGAGGTACAAGTAAAACAAGGATGGCAGCATTATGAATATGACATAAGTTTTTAACCCTAAGTTTAGAGGAGGTGCAGCCAATACCTCTGTTGACCTCATTTTTGTATGAGGTTACTAAGGCCCTTCCAGACTCCAGATCCTAGGACTTTTTTAGACTTCAGATCTTAGGATCTATTCTAGACTCTAGGATTCTCCTAGATTCAGACTTTAGAATTCACTCTAGAGCTTAGGATTCCTCCAGACCCTAGATCCTAAGATCCTTCTAGATTCTAAATCCTAAGGCCTATCTAGATCCTAGATCTTAGAATCCCTCTAGATCCTAGAATCTTTCTAGACCCTAGATCTCAGATCAATTCAAATCTTAAATTAATCTAAACTTCAATCAATTCAAACTTCAAGTACATTCAAACTTTGACTAAGTCCAGTTAAGAATCCAAACTTCAATTTAGACTTTGACTTTACCTTTGATCTAGCTCTGACCCCATCCAATCTTTAATAATCACAAAATGATTGTAAATGATTTAGATACTTCAATATTAATCATTCAGACTTAAAATCCAAGCCAAACCCAGAATCCAGAATCAAATCCTAAGTCTTAAGGCCCTGTCCTAAAGACCTTTTCAAGGGATTTTTCAAATACTCCAAAACCCAGACAAAGGACCTCTAATCTAGAGTTTATCAATTGCACACTGATAACACACGTCTCTAGAGGCAACCCATCAAGTTTGAGCTCATTTGGAGGTCTCTAACCCTAGAAATCTAATTGAAATCCAAAGGCTATAAAACCTTCAAATATTTACAGCCCTTGCCACTGGACATTCAACCTAATGGAATTTGACCTTTGAGCCTTCCTCAAACCCTTTGATCACCTCTAATGCCTTGATATTGATTTGTCAGACAATAGTCTGCATTTTTTTAGACTCAATTTGACCCAGAATTGACTCAGGGGCAAAATGACCAACATGCCCTCTTAAGGATTTTTTTGGACTCATTGGCTCAAACTTGATTTGATTTGATCATCAATCCTTGAAACCCTTCTCAAATGATTTCAAATGACCTCTTAAACGTCTTTGACTCAACTCTAACCTTAGATCAATTGGGTTGGCCAAGTCATCCCATTTTGACCCTAATATCCCTTTAGGGTCAAAATTGTCATTTTGGCCCAAATGACCTTTCTACATCTTGATGTCTCACCCATTAAATTCATATGACCAAATAGGTTTCAAATGATCCAACTCTTGGCCCTAGGTCAACTTGGTTGACCAAGTCAACTCAGTTGACCAAAGGACCCATACACCTTCATTCCACTTGAACTTTTTGATCAAGGCTATTCCAATTTCATTTGAGCCCAAGGGGTGATCCCTTGAACATCCAAGAAACCCCTCTTGGAGACCCAAAACTTGGGTTCACTTGGATTAGCCATTTGGCTTGACCCAAGTGACCAAAGAGAGGTCTCTCTTGAGCCATATCTCAACCTTAATCAAATTAAATCCAAATCAAGGTGCTATTGGGTTCCCCTTGACCCAATACACCTCCCTTGACCAACCCAGCCCTTGGGCTCACTTGGGTCAAGAGTTAAGCTAACCCAAAGTGCCCAAAACCACTTGGGATTGAGCCAATTCTTGACCTAAGTCAAATTGAACTTGACCAACACTTCCATTGGGTTCCCCTTAACCCAATGCACCACCCTTGACCAGCCCAGCCCTTGGGCTCACTTGGGTCAAGAGTTAGGCTAACCCAAAGTGCCCAGAACTACTTAGGATTGAGCCAATTCTTGCCCTAAGTCAAATTGAACCTGATTAACACCCCTAATAGGTGGCCCTAGGTTCAACACACTTCCTCCAACTAGCCCATGCCTTGGGCTAACTTGGGTCAGGTTTTAGGCTAACTCAAAGTAGCCAAAACCATATAGACCCGAGCCATTTTTGAACCCAGATCAAATTGAACCCAATTGCCACTTGCATTGGGTGCACCTGTAACATCAGGTTGCTCCAGGATCGTCCGGGCCGATCGCGGATCGTCCCGGGACGATCAGTTATAAGTTTGTTCCAGATTCTATACAGAAGTTACAGGAAAGTTTTCCTGTAAGGATCGTCCGGGCCGATAGGGGGATCGTCCCAGGACGATCAGAACATGGCACAAGTCAGAGAGTAGGGGTTTTTATCATCCAAGAAAATTAATTATCATCCTGAGAAATCGTCCCAGGCCGATGGGAATTTGTTCAGATTGTCCAGGACGATCGTGTGATCGGCCGGGCCGATCAGAAGGTTATTTAGCTGAAATCAGCTCATTTTCAAGAGAGAGAAAATAAAAAAATTATAAAATATCTTTTGAGGAGAGAGAAGGTCGAGGGAAAAAGAAGAAAAGTTGATTTTTGGGCAACGCTGGGCCGTTTTCGTCCGTCGAGACAGTTCAAGAAATTGGTGAACGTAAGGTAAGGCACATTCCGCCTTTCTTAATTTTCAGAACGGTGAAGTTTGAACGATTTTTCTGTTCGGATTTCATTTCCGTTATCAAATTTCGTCCGTATTTTTCGATTGGTTCGGTTTTTACCGCGTAACTTTTGGTATGTTTTTGAGGTGCCGAGTGCGCACATTTTGATTATTTTCTGGAAAGTTTTGACCTGATATTTTTGATTCGGCGGTGTTTTCTTTTGACTGTAATTTCTGATGATGTCTAAATTTGTCTGGGCAGCAGAATAAAAGTCTTATAATATTGTTGTGAATGTTCTATGGTAATTTGGTAAAATTCTGATTCGGTGAATTTTTGTGTAAATTCCGTATACTGCCGTTATGCCGCCGGATTTTCGTACGATTTCTAAAATTATCTGGATTTGATCTGAAATGACATGATATGATTGTGTGCTATAAAAAGGGAGTTATAAGGGGTCAGGGTCCTGTGAGATCCTGTCTGTGTCAGGGAAAAATCTGAAATGAGCTCTGAAATCTGAAAACAAGTTCTGTTCCGGATCCAATGATAAGTTCTGTTCTGGTGCTATAAGCACATCTGTTCTGGTGCTATAAGCACATCTGTTCTGGTGCCATGAGCACGAAGGGAGACATAAGGCGCCAGAATCCTAGAGATTCTGAAAGTGTCTAGGAAGGGAGGCATAATCCATTGAGATTCTGTGAGGGTCAGGGAATCTGTTCTGACTTTTAATATATTCTAATACGATTTAGATATGATTTCTGATCTGTACGGTTCTGTTCTGATTCGATCTGATTTGTACGATTCTGTTCTGTTCTGATTTGATCTGATCTGTACGATTCTGTTCTATTCTGATTTGATCTGATATGTACGATTCTGTTCTATTCTGATTTGATCTGATCTGTATAACTCTATTCTGATTCAATTTCTGGAATTATGATTTCTGTGATTCCTGTTCTGTTCTGATTCGATATACGATTCTGTTGATCTGATTTCTGTACGGATTCGGTCTGATGTATTTGATGTGGATTCTGATGATTTTGATTGGAGGTTTGATGTCTTGCTGAGCTGTTGTAGCTCATCCTTATTTTCTGCGTGGTTTTCAGGTTCTGGGAAAGGGAAGGAAGTCTTGGAGTAGAAGTTCAGAGTCTGATCTGTTATAGGTATTTTGTCCTTTTGATTTTTGTACAGTCATGGCTTTTCTGTTCTGTTTTTCTTTCTGTCTGAAAGCCATGAGCTGTATTTGTATATGATGATTTGTTCCGCTGTGTTTTGATGTTTATAGTAGCTCTGTTTGTGTCTGTTTCTGTGTGTAAATGTTTGGAAGAAAGTTTTGAAATAAATTCCAAAGCCAGATCCTGGAATCAGTTCAGTCAGTTTCAGTCTCGCCACGACCCGATGCGAGCGGGATCCGTCCCGGTCGGGTTGGGTCGTGACAGCACCAGGCCCAGACCCATCTCCCACATCAAGCCCAGAGTCTGGCCTGACCTGGGTTGAGCTCAATTCAAACCGAACCGAGCAGGTTTGGGTCCAACCTAGCCACCAGAATGAATTGGACCTCCCCAAGCCAAATTGAGCTCACACTCGATTCCAGCACATCCCCATCGATCTTCCCTTGTCAACCCAACCTAAACCCCGGCCGGCGGCGGTTGGAACCAATAGAGAACAGGCTCTGGTGGTCCCCCCAGGCCGATCCTGACCGTAAGCCTTCCAAATGCTGTGGCTCGCCGGCTTGACGCTCACGAGCCCTCTGGGATGGTGCCACCTTCCATATGGCAACAATCCTAGGACCCTCCGGCTCAATCCTAGCCATCTGAGCTTACAAAAGGTGGCTGAATAGGGTAGAGCTCCCCAGATCTTATGATTCGATCCCAGCTGATTTTGAATTGCTCCTAGAGCTCCTTCGATCTCCCAGCGTCTTCCCCTAGCTTCCCAGATCATCCTGTCTACCCGTTCGAGCGAACTCCAGTGAAAGCACATAGCCTCCCGCTCAAAGTCGTACCTCCGGCCGTCTTCCAGTCCCGATGTTTGAAGGAAGTCTATTCACCATCATCTCCTAAAGCTTCCTGATAGAGCAGCTCATCCGTTGAGACTGTCTCTTCAGTAATTGTTAAGATAGTTGCTATTTGCATGCTTTACATTTTTGCAACTTATGTAGTTTTGATGATTCCAAACATTATTGTTCAAATGTATAGTTATCTCCTAACATCTTTTAGAAGAATTGTATTTGCTCTTGTGTGTACTAACATTTTAGGAAAAATGAACTCCAGACTACGAAGACTTCAAATTAAATTCAGCAAGAGATACTTTGTAAAATTTGAAGCTTGCACTTTTCTTTAAAATCAAATTAAAAGGGAGTGATTGTAATTTGAGTGAATAAAACACACACACAAACACATAAGGAGATCATATAAAATGTATACTGATCGTACAGGACGATATCAGTTCGTACTGGACAATCAGACAGTTATCTCTTATTGAGCACATGGAACGAATAGGAACTTGCTTGAGAAAATTTTTCTAAGTCCTATTCGTCTAGGACAAAATTAATTATCATCCAGGACGATCGGTGCTCTGGAAAATTTTCGCCCAGACGAAAATAAATTATCGTCCGTGGCGATTGATGCTCTGGAAAATTTTCATCCAGACGAAATTAAAAATTGTCCAGGAAGATCGGTGCTCTGGAAAATTTTCGTCCAGACGAAAATAAATTATCGTCCGTGGTGATTGGAGCTCTAAAAAATCTTCGTCCAGACGAAATTAAAAATCGTCCAGGACGATCGGTCCTCTGTAAAAATTTCATCCAGACGAACAAATTTTTGTCCAAACGATTAACCGACTTAGAACAGTTTTCAGCAGTTTCTAGAACCGACCTTGTAATAACCGTTCGTACCGGACGAACCAAGTTCGTACGGGACGATCAGCTGTACGAAGACATTTCGTACACATATACAAATAGGGTCGTTTCAGATCGTTTAAGTAAAATCGTCCAGGATGATCCTCGATCGTACAGGACGATCCACTGCGTACAGAATTGAAAACTTACAGTTTTTAGGCAGTTTTTCTTGTCCTTTGTATAAATAGTCCAAATTAGACTGCTACCCCATCTTTTTGTCATTTGATCTTCGTGCCTCTTGAGAGAATAGCCAAGGAGAGAGTGGAAGAGTGCATTCAAGGGAGGATTCCTACCACTGGAGCGAGAAGGCTTCACTTGGATTTCAAAGGTAAGAGTCTCTACTTGTGAATTGGGATTACTTCACTCTTTTCTTTCTTCCTTCTAGATTCTTGTGAGAAGATCTGTCAAGGAGATCCGGTTCTCTGCCGACACCTGTGAGTGTGAACAGACGAAGGGTTCTTTGCCTAGTGTGAAAGGACGAAGGGTTCTCTGCCTACACTTGGAGGGTGTGAAAGGATGAAAGGTTCTCTGCCTACACTTGAAGGGTGTGAAAGGACGAAGGGTTCTCTGCCTACACTTGGAGAGTGTAAAAGGACGACGGTTCTCTGCCAACACTGTGGATTGTGTAAAAGGACGACGGTTCTCTGCCAATACTGTGGATTGTGTAAAAGGACGACGGTTCTCTGTCGCACCGGGGAGTGGTGAAAAGAGTGTGTTGTAAGGACTTCTCCGCCTTGCTGTGGGTGCAAAAGGAGAGTCACTATTGGTGTTAATGCAATACTCAGAGGGTGCTTCTGGGGAGTGGATGTAGGTCTGGTTATAGACCGAACCACTATAAATCTGGTGTCATTTACTTTACTTTTTTTACGTTTCTGCACTTTAATTTTAATTTTAAAAACTTTGTGGTTGAAAAATATTTTTCTACAAACTTTAAAAGAAATTTTTATTTCGGTTCAACATAATTTTCAAAGGGGACTTAAAATTTTTAAAGTACCAATTCACCCCCCCTCTCTTGGTAGCCTTGGGACATTCACTTAGGTTTAACAACCTAATTACTAGACTCAACAAGTGGTATCAGAGCTTCATTTCAAAATCATAAGTTTGAACTACTTTTTGATTAATGTAGATAGCTATATTTGGAAACCGAAACACACCTGAAGGATACTCTATCACTAGACCTCCATTGTTTGACAATATTCCTTTTAATTTTTGGAAAACACACATGTCTACTTTTTTACAGTCACTTGATTATCGCATGTGGATGTTAGTCCAGGAAGGTTACACAAAACCAACTAGAATAGTTGAAGGAGTTAGAGTTGAAACACCTTTTACAGAATGGACTATAGAAGAACGTGACTTAGCACAATTAAATGCTAAATGTTTAAATAGTTTCTTTTGTGCTTTAAAATCTGAAGACTACATACGGGTTTCCACTTGCAAAAGCGGAAAGGACATATGGGATAGACTTTGTATAACTTATGAAGGGACAAATGAAGTTAAGCAATCAAGACTAAATATCTTGTTACATGACTATGAATTGTTTCGCATGAAACCTAATGAATCTATTTCTGACATGTACACAAGAGTCACACAAATTGTCACTTCTTTGCATGCACTTGGTAGGGAATTAACAAATGCTGAAATGGTCAAAAAAATTCTTCAATGTTTACCTACTGCTTATGATGCTAAAATTACTGCAATTATAGAGTCTAAAGATCTAAACATATATTCTATTGAGAATCTTCTTGGTTCACTCATTGCTTATGAGCAAGGAGTAAGTCAAAGAAAGATTGATGCAGGTGAACCACGAAAGGAGAAGAACATTGCACTGAAAGTGGAAGAGTCAGAGAGTGAACACTCACAACCTGAGGATGAAGATGATATTGCACTGATGACTAGACAATTCAGAAGCTTTTTAAAGAGGAAGCAGAAGAGACGCTAGCAATGGAACAGAGGTATGTTTTACAAAAATGACAAGGTTTCTAATGAATTAATTTGTTATGAATGCAGGAAACCTGGTCATATCAAGACTGATTGCCCAAAACTCAAAGCCACTCCTAGCAAGGAGAAGGTTGAGGAGAAACCAATGGTGAAGAAGGGCAAGAAGAAGTTTCAAAGAGCTTTCTGGGCAGACTCAGCTTCAGACTCATCTGAGACTGAAAAAGAAGAAGAAGTCACTAATCTTTGCTTGATGGCAGACAATGTGGATCACTCAGATCAAGAAGAGGTATGTGACTTAACCTATGATGAATTATTTGAAGTTTCTGAACACATGCATGATGCATATAGGAAAATGAAAAAGATGCATATTAGTGTTAGCTTAGAACTGGAAGAACTCAAGAAGGAACATGAAATCTTTAGGAAAGATCATATTTTAATAGATGAAAACCGCATGAAACTACTTGATGAATATGATGAATTGAATAAAAATTTTGAAAACCTAAAATCATCCTATGCAGAACTTTAGAAAGAATTTAAGAATTTTAAGGATGAATCTGAGAGCAAAGCATATAAAATCAATTATACCAATCGAATCTTGGAAGATATGAATTCATTTTACAAACTGACAATAAGAGCTCTCGAGGATAATAGGAAATCCCCCAAACTTGAAGATTTTACAAATCCTAAATATTATCCTAAATTCATGAAATTCCTTAGAAGATAATCACATGGAAGAAAACTTAGGAATATTTTTCCTAATGTAAAATGTAATAATTGTGGATTTCTAGGTCATATAGCTCACCCCTGTACCTTGATGATGAAATCTAATTTGGTGTGGAGACCTAAGATGCATAAACCTAGACATATCATACATGCATCTGATTATAAATTTCTTAAAGGTGAACCCAAACTAGTTTGGGTTCCCAGGTCTAACATTTGAGATTTTTGCAGGAGTGCTCTCACACAAGACCTCGTGGGAGCATATGGTACTTGGATAGCGGATGTTCAAAGCATATGACTGGAGATACTGCTCAATTCATAACGCTAGAAGCCAGGAATGGAGGCAAGGTTACACTTGGAGATAATACCACAAAGAAAGTGGTTGGATCAGGTATGATTGGAAATTTCAAAAACTTTTTCATAGATAATGTATTATTGGTTGAAGGCTTAAAATATAATCTGTTAAGTATAAGTCAGCTATGTGATAAAGGTTATAATGTGAAATTTTTACCTACTAGATGCATATTAAGCCTAAATGAAAAAGAAATTTTTAATGGAAAAAGGGTAAACAATGTTTACATGCTAGATTTGAATTCTATTCAATCTCCTACTACTTTTTGTTTAAAAACTATTTCTGATGAATCATGGCTTTGGCATAGGAGACTTTGTCATTCTAATATGAAAAATCTTAGGAGAATTACGCAAAAGAACTTGGTGAGAGGTATACCAAAACTAGACTTTACTAAGGACCATCTTTTTGATGCATGTCAATTAGGAAAACAAGTGAAGTACTCTTTCAAATCCAATAAAGATCTTAGAACCAGTAAACCTTTAGAAATTCTACACATGGATCTTTTTGGACCAGTAGGAACTGTAAGTCTAGGAGGAAAGATATACAGATTTGTTATTGTGGATGATTTCTCAAGATTCACCTGGGTTAGATTTCTTTTTCATAAAAGTGAGTCATTTGAGGAATTCAGAAATTTTTCAACTTGGATTCAAAGAACACTAGGATGTGAAATAATTTCTTTACAAAGTGATCATGGAGGAGAATTTGAAAATGAAAGATTTGAAAATTTTTGTAAGGAAAAAGGGATTGATCAAAATTTTTCAGCTCCTAGAACCCCTCAACAAAATGGGCTAGTTGAAAGGAAAAACAGAATACTAATAGAAGCCTCCTGAGCAATGTTGGCAAAATACTCACTTCCTAAATATTTTTGGGCTGAGGCGGTTAGCACTGCATGCTATGTTCTGAATAGGATGAATGTGAGATCAAATTTAAATAAAACACCCTATGAGTTGCTAAAAGGTAGAACACCTAATTTGTCACATTTGCATGTTTTTGGTTGCAAGGTGTTCATACATAACAATGGAAAATCTACCTTAGGAAAATTTGATCCAAAATCAGATGAAGGAATTTTTGTTGGATATTCAAGTCTTGGAAAATCTTATAGGGTATTCAACAAAAGAACTTTAGTCATTGAAGAAACCACACATGTTGTATTTGATGAATCTGGAAATTTGGAAGAGCCAAATGTTGTTGAAGAAGAGATTGAGGAAAACTCCCAAAAGATTGATAGATTAAATTTGGAAGAAAATGTGGAAGAAAATTTAGAAAGAGAAAACCTTTTGCCTAAAGATTTGAGATTTTCTAAAAACCACCCAAGAGAATTGATAATTGGTGAACCTAGTGAGGGTGTTAGAATTAGGCGTGGATTAAACAAGGAAGTCAATCATTCAGCCTTTATTTCAACAATAGAACCCACTAATATTGATCAAGCACTTTCTGATGAATTTTGGATATTGGCCATGCAAGAAGAATTGAATCAATTTGTAAGAAATAAAGTTTGGGAATTAACCTCAAGGCCAAAAGATCAAAGTGTTGTTGGAACCAAGTGGGTGTTCAAAAATAAAATGAATGACTCAGGAGTAGTCATTAGAAATAAGGCTAGATTAGTTACTAAGGGGTATAATCAAATTGAAGGAATTGATTTTGAGGAGACCTTTGCCCCTGTAGCAAGACTTGAAGCAATTAGGGTTTTACTTGCCTTTGCCTGTTTTAAAGGTTTTAAATTATTTCAAATGGATGTCAAAAGTGCCTTTTTAAATGGGATTATTGAAGAAGATATTTTTGTAGAACAACCTCCAGGATTTGAAAATTCAAAATACCCAAATCATGTTTTTAAGTTAAAAAAGACATTATATGGATTTAAACAGGCACCTACGGCTTGGTATGAGAGATTGAGCACCTTCCTACTTGAAAGATCTTTTGAAAAAGGAAGTGTTGATACAACTCTCTTTTTAAAGAAATTTAGAAAGGAAGTACTTATTTTTCAAATTTATATGGATGATATCATCTTTGGATCTTCAAATAAAAATCTTTGTGATGATTTTTCTAAAATAATGAGTAGTGAATTTGAAATGAGTCTAATGGGAGATTTGAATTACTTTCTAGGTTTTAGCATTAAGCAACTTGAGGAAGGAACATTTCTTAGCCAAACTAAATATTTTAAGGACATCCTCAAGAAATTTGAAATGGACAATACTAAACCTGTTAGTACACCAATGAGTTCCTCAGTTCAGTTGGATAAGGACCTTAAGGGAAAATCTGTTGATCAAAAGAAATATAGAGGGATTATTGGATCATTGCTTTACTTGACTGCTAGCCGACCAGATATTATGTTCAGTGTTTGCTTATGTGCTAGATTTCAATCAGATCCAAAAGAATCACATTTGGCAGCAGTGAAAAGGATTTTAAGATACTTACTAGGAACTCAAAACTTAGGAATTTGGTATCCTAAGTTTAGCTCTTCATTTGAAATTGTTGGTTATTCAGATTCTGACTTTGCAGGCTGTAGAGTGGATAGAAAAAGCCCTTCTGGAACATGTCAATTCATTGGAAATTCTTTAGTTTCTTGGTCCAGTAGAAAGCAAAATTCAGTAGCCCTATCTACTGCAGAAGCAGAATACATTGCATTGGGAAGTTGTGTGGCACAAGTACTTTGGTTAAAACAACAGTTGATTGATTTAGGATTAACTATAGACACTATTCCAATTTATTGTGACAATACTAGTGCTATTTGCATTTCCAAAAATCCTATTCAACATTCTAGAACCAAACACATTGATATAAGGCATCATTTCATTAGGGATCATGTATCCAAGGGAGAAATTGAACTCACACATGTTTCAACTGAAAATCAACTTGCAGACATTTTTACAAAACCTTTAGCCTTTGATACCTTCAGTACTTTAAGAACAAGGCTTGGTGTTATTGATTTGAATGCCTAAACAAAATGTCTTTGCAACATTGATATTTATATTTTTGTTTTGTTTTTGATTTTGTGAATTTTTGTGTGTTTTGAATGAATTTGTTTTTGGGACTATGTTTTTGTTTTATGTTTTCTATGTTTTTGAATGTTTAGTTTGATTTTTTTAAATTAAAATTCTTAAATTCTAAAATTGGAGGAAATTGTCTGGGACGAATTTTGCTTCGTACTGGACGATGTGTGGAAGAATCAGTTTGTGAGAATTTTAAACCGTTTTGAGAGCAGTTTTTAATTAGATCGTCTTTACGATCTGATAATCATCCAGGACAAAATTTTTTTTGTTTTCTCAAACGTCAAGACGATTGAATGCAGCGGTTGAGTGGATAAGACATTTTTAAAGATGGATTTCGTCTGTACGAATTTTTGGTTCGTCCAGACGAGCAGATGTCATTTCAATGTAGGGGACGGTTTTCAAGAGACATTAAAATGAGTTACTTTTGGATCGTCTGTATGAAATAATTTCGTCTGTACGATCGGTCAAGTCAAAAAGCCTGTACGATGGGACGCATCGTAAGTTGTGTTGATTACAAAAAGCCATTATATTTTGGACGAATTGGATCGTCTGTACGAAATATTTTCATCCAGACGAACGATGATTTTCGTCCAGGATGAATTGTTTTCGTCCAGGACGAACGTATCGTTTTTCTTTAAATATGAAGGCTTTCTAACTCAACAATCACACTTCCAAACTTCACTTTCAATCCCTTTCTACTTCAAATCATCAATGGCCTCCTCAAGCAAAAGACAAAAGGTGTTGGTTAAGAAGCCCCATAGGAATGCCTCAGAAAACTTCCTATCCAGGCAAATGAGGAATCATTTCCTCGTTTTGCATCTGCAAAAATAACACCCTCTCGCATTTTGATTCAAAGCGAGATTCACTTTAAGGTAATACACCTTTTTTCCTCCACTCAGTTTCAATTTATTCTTTCTCTCGTCCACTTCTACAACAAACAAACCTTTCACTATTTTTTAGCGAACATGAGTTTTAACTCCGACCACTCTTGCATTAGTTCCTTTGTTTTCAAGCAAAGAGTAGAAATCACCAAGCATGACATTGGTGCCTTTCTAAACCTAAGAACTGAAGGATATAGAGCCCATACCCTAATGAGTGAAAACACATTCAAATGGGATGAAATCAATAATGTGATTAGAAAAAGTGGCCTAACCTATCATGTTGCTAGAGTCTCCGGAATGACAAAAATGCTCGAATCATCCAGCATATCCTTAGATCTTCAATCATTCCTAAAGCTGGTGATAGGATCAATATTACCCCTCTCCTTTCTGTTCTAACTTTTTTGATTATGGATTATCACCCTATCGACGAAGCCCAACTTATCAAAGATCATGCAGATCAGAAAAGGGACATGCAGATCAGAAAAGAAAAATGAACATCTCTTTAGGATACTTAGTTACCTACATCTTGGAAAAGAAATACAACTTAGTGCATCCTGATGATGAGTATGAAGAGCCAATGTACTATGATGATGCTTCCTTCAGATTGCTTTTCAAGGAGGAAAAAGAAAAAGAAAAAGCACATGCCAGTGCTTCAGAAGAAGAAGAAGAAGAAGGAGAACAAACTTCTGCACCTCAGTCAGATTATCAGAATCTGATTGAAAGATTTGATAGACTAGAGACTCATGTTTATCAAAGATTTGATCAACTTGATGCTCAACTCATGCAGCAACAACAAGACATTGGTAGCATAAGAAATGAAGTACATGAAATCAATACAATTGTAATGTTGATGACCTCCTACTTCAACCTTTTCGGTGGCATTCCTCCTCCTCCTCCAGAACAGTAAAGATTGAGAGAAAAATTTCTTCGTGTTTGTTGTACTCTTGTTTTAATTTTAAATGTTTTGTTATGTCAGTTTTTATTTTTAGTGTTTGTTTTTATGTTTGTGTTTACTTTTAAGTTCAATGTATTTTTTTAATGAATATGTAATCCTTTCATTAAATATTAATGCATGTTGTACTTGATTCAAATTTGGTTTATTTTTGGAATGTGGTTAATTTGTATGAATTTCATTAGTATTATTTAATCTTAGTAGTGCTTAAATTAGATTGTAATTTGAGATTATCTACATTAGAAAAACTAGTCTTTCTAAATTTAAAAGTTGTTTATAACTTGTTGTAATTAGAACATTTAAATTCATGTCTATTCATTTAGACTACATAAAAGTTAATATTATTATTGCAATTTAGATGTTTTCTTATTTTGTATTTCTTTGCTCAAGTGATATTTATGCACTTAGAAATATTTGAAATTTTAGATTATTGATTTTGGAAAGAATTGGTCTCAATTACTCTTGAAAATTGTACAAAGAGTATAAAAATCAAAAGGAATGTGCAATGGTTCGCAAATATGAAAAAGAGACACAAAATTAGCCCAATGTCAAAAGATGCATAAAAATGTGCCCAAAAAATTTTGAAAAAGATGCGCAAAGCGCCACATGTGGTAATTCTCTTCTTTCCAAATTCTTTCAATCTCTTAATTCAAATTGATCTTATGTTCATTTATATTCTATTGAACCTTGAAATATAAAATTTTTTTTTACATCTCTCTTGTAATGATTTTCTATATTCGAATGTCTAAAATGAATCATGTCTTTGATAAATTCTTCTTACTTACAATGTTATATCACTTCTTAAATTTTATGAATTTCTATGATTGACCTAATGTTTTTAGTTTTAAATTGCATACCTTATGTCAATCACTATTTAGATTAAATTTTCAAACGAACTTCATACAATTATTTACATTTTTCATCTATTTCTTCTTCACTTTTTGTTATTGTCAAAAAGGGGGAGAAATTATTATGTTTGTATGTTTTTGTTTGTGTGTGTCTTGTCTTGTAGTCTGTTATTAAAATTTTTTTAAAAAAACAAAAAATTGTGTTCTATGGTTCAAAATGCCTCCTTATTTTCATATATACATCAATTCAGGGGCAATTTAGGAGAATGGTTTAATTTGAAATCATACAAATAATAATTGTTTGTCATCATCAAAAAGGGGGAGATTGTTAAGATAGTTGCTATTTGCATGCTTTATATTTTTGCAACTTATGTAATTTTGATGATTCCAAACATTATTATTCAAATGTATAATTATCTCCTAACATTTTTTAGAAGAATTGTATTTGCTCTTGTGTGTACTAACATTTCAGGAAAAATGAACTCCAGACTACGAAGACTTCAAATTAAATTCAGCAAGAGATACTTTGTAAAATTTGAAGCTTGCACTTTTCTTTAAAATCAAATTGAAAGGGAGTGATTGTAATTTGAGTGAATAAAACATACACACACACATAAGGAGATCATCTAAAATGTATACTGATCGAACAGGATGATATCAGTTCGTACTGGACGATCAGACAGTTATCTCCTATTGAGCACATGGAACGAATAGGAACTTGCTTGAGAAAATTTTTCTAAGTCCTATTCGTCCAGGATGAAATTAATTATCGTCCAGGACGATCGGTGCTCTGGAAAATTTTCGTCCAGACGAAAATAAACTATCGTCCGTGGCGATTGGTGCTCTGGAAAATTTTCGTCCAGACGAAATTAAAAATCGTCCAGGACGATCGGTGCTCTGGAAAATTTTCGTCCAGATGAAAATAAATTATCGTCCGTGGCGATTGGTGCTCTGGAAAATTTTCGTCCAGACGAAATTAAAAATCGTCCAGGACAATCGGTCCTCTGTAAAAATTTCATCCAGACGAATAAATTTTTGCCTAAACGATTAACCGACTTAGAACAGTTTTCAGCAGTTTCTAGAACCGACCTTGTAATAACCGTTCGTACCAGACGAACCAAGTTCGTACGGGACAATCAGCTGTACGAAGACATTTCGTACACATATACAAATAGGGTCGTTTCAGATCGTTTAAGTAAAATCATCCAGGACGATCCACGATCGTACAGGACGATCCACTGCGTACAGAATTGAAAACTTGCAGTTTTTGGGCAGTTTTTCTTGTCCTTTGTATAAATAGTCCAAATTAGACTGCCACCCCATCTTTTTGTCATTTGATCTTCGTGCCTCTTGAGAGAATAGCCAAGGAGAGAGTGGAAGAGTGCATTCAAGGGAGGATTCCTACCACTGGAGCGAGAAGGCTTCACTTGGACTTCAAAGGTAAGAGTCTCTACTTGTGAATTGGGATTACTTCACTCTTTTCTTTCTTCCTTCTAGATTCTTGTGAGAAGATATGTCAAGGAGATCCGGTTCTCTGCCCGACACTTGTGAGTGTGAACAGACGAAGGGTTCTCTGCCTACACTTGGAGAGTGTGAAAGGACGAAGGGTTCTCTGCCTACACTTGGAGGGTGTGAAAGGACGAAAGGTTCTCTGTCTACACTTGGAGGGTGTGAAAGGACGAAAGGTTCTCTGCCTACACTTGGAGGGTGTAAAAGGACGACGGTTCTCTGCCAACACTGTGGATTGTGTAAAAGGACGACGGTTCTCTGCCAACACTGTGGATTGTGTAAAAGGATGACTGTTCTTTGCCGCACTGGGGAGTGGTGAAAAGAGTGTGTTGTAAGGGCTTCTCCGCCTTGCTGTGGGTGCAAAAGGAGAGTCACTATTGGTGTTAGTGCAATACTCAGAGGGTGCCTCTGGGGAGTGGATGTAGGTCTGGTTATAGACCGAACCACTATAAATCTGGTGTCATTTACTTTACTGTTTTTACGTTCCCGTACTTTAATTTTAGTTTTAAAAACTCTGTGGTTGAACAATATTTTTCTACAAAATTTAAAAGAAATTTTTATTTCGGTTCAACATAATTTTCAAAGGTACTTAAAATTTTTAAAGTGCCAATTCACCCCCCCTCTTGGTAGCCTTGGGACATTCACTTAGGTTTAACAACCTAATTACTAGACTCAACAGTAATCCCTCCATCCCAGCTAGGTAGTCCAGTCAAGTGTGAAGGAAACCATTACCCCAATGGATTTCCACCGTTGGATTGAAGGTTTCCACTATTCTGATCCTTCTTGTGAAATTTCATCGAAGTTTGCCGGCGGGATCACCCGGATCATGCTGGAGAAGCTTCACGGTCTCGGGTTCGAGCGGGAGGTTGAAGACGTAATCCTGGACGTTGATTCAAATCAACGGTTCGGATTAGATCCCGCAGTTCCGGAGCTCTATTAATCGTGGCTGTCCGATCCTATATCCGACAGCTATGATTAATCCGAGCGTTACGCGGTCAGTGCCAATGATTGCCCCGCCAATCGTGACGTGCCACGTGTAAAGAGCAGCTGACTGTGTAATGGCCGGATTAAAAATTCCAGAAAATTCACAAGATTTTCAAAAAATCATATCTCCCTGCACACTTGACCAAATTAGGTGTTCTTAGGCTCATTGGAAAGGACTCAAGGAGACCTACAAAAGCCCTATAACAGCTCCTGGTTGCATCTGTGTTGAGCTTAATTTTAGTAATAGTGTTTTTTGAATTATTGCATTTATAGCTTATAGTTAATTCCCCAGGACTTGAGACTTTCGGAGATTGAATTTGGGCATGCCTATGACATGTCCAAATTTTATCCCCCCTGTTTGAGATATTTAAGGGCTTCAATTTTCAATTTTGGATTCAAGGGTCATGGTTTGACCCTTAAATCCAAATTGAAATTGTGACCTATCCAATGGGATTTAGGGTCTGATTTTTTGTGTGATGATGATGTGTAGTATATGGAGTTTAGGGCCATTGATTTTGCCTCAATCCAAGCTTAGGATAGCTCCCTAGGAATTTTTGAAGGTGACTTAGAGTTCACCTTAGGTGGCTTGGTTAGTAACCTTAGGGTATTTCACTTGAGCCCAAATTTGGTGAGTTTAGGCCTTGGGATCAGGTGATTCCATGGCCTAAATTTCATCAGGTTTGGAGCTCATTTGGTTCACCAAATAGGAGCCATAGTATTCCCCCCTTAGAATTGGCCTTTAACACTAATAAAATTCTAATAAATTAATTTTAATTCCTAAAATTCCCTAAAATACTTCTAACTGACCTCAATTGATCCGTTAATTAGTAAAAATTGAAATCCATTTAATTTGGCATTAAAATCTATCTTAATTTAATTTTAAGTTAAAATCAATGTTTAATCAATATTAATTAATTAATAATTATTAAAAATCCAAAAAAATCTTTAAACACTTACTGATCTCTCCTCAGATCATTCCTGATCTTTGGAGTTGATTTCAAGAAGTTTGGGACTCATTTGGGATCAAATCATTAAAATAACCCTTAATTGAAACAATTTAATAATTTTAATAAATACCCAAATTTCTAAAATTCATAACTAATTATAAAAAAATCAAAATCAATCAAACTCAGTGGCTAATGGCTCCAATTAAAATCTAGTTTTTTTTTTCAAAAATATCAAACCCCCAAAATCTGGTCAAAGTTAAAAAGTTGACATTTTGGTCAACTCTGGATTAAAACCGGGTTAAAAACTTCTAAAAATCATAACTTTTCATAGAAAACTCCAAATTGAATGTGCCACCTGTCTAACAACTCATAATAAGTTCTAGTATTTGTTAAAAATTTGAAACCCTTAAGATTAACTCTAATTTTAAAAATTAAATTTTGACCCCTTAATTAGTACATATTAGAATAACGCTCCAAAATCTATTAACTCCCCTAAATTCCAGAATTTTGTCCCCTCGGGGCCACGTGAAGTTCTCTTTAGAGTCTAGCTATGATATTCGAGATGAATCACATAATTCTAAGTCTGAACGCTGTTATGGGATTTTATTTTCATCCTTCGGGGTGATACGATTTTCCGAGCGAGCTAGTTCGACTTTTAGAATTAAAATTCAACCTCAATTCCAAAATTCCCAAAGAAAACTAATATTTTTCAAAACATGTTTTCAAAATTCCACCAACAAATGGGGGATTCTTCTCAAACATCAAAGAAAGGTGTCCATTACAAAATGCACATTTGGCAATTAAGGATAAGGTAATATCAATGAGTGAATCACGACTCTAATTTAAGTCATTAGAGAGCTGAATCAAAATGTGCTTAGAATCATCAAGCCAATGAAAAAAATCAGAGAGTTTAAGACTACCAAAAAAGTGTGAATTGAATCGAGGTTTGTCCTACGTAGACCAAATTTAACAAAAAGAGTAAATTTAAATGGCGATGCAAGCTTTAGCACATCTTCATCCGAAAGCAAGACTGTCATCACAACATCAAAAGTTGACTGAGTTAAAGAGGGAAGGGTATCATCTACCGAGGAACAAGAGAGAACATCCTTAAATAGTTGAGGTTGAGGAGGATAAGGCCCCGCATACTCTAGGCTAAAGAATCCTTTCTTCATATCTTGCACCAGGGTAGAAATGCTCCCCCAAGGTGTAGAGGACTAAGCCCCAATTATTCCTTCGAAGCCCTAATAGGGCTAAACAACAAAAGCGAGAACCAGTGCACAAAGAGCAAAAAGAAAGCAAGAGATTGGCGTTGAAAAAGGGCATCGAGGGGAAGAAATTAGGGGAGGAGGAGGGAAACCCTAAAATCGCCTGAGGCGGCGCTTAGGGCGAAATGAGTGGAAAAGTGAAATTTGATTCCTTCCTTAATTATTTCGACAAATTAATAAAAAATAGGTATTTTAATATACGATGAATTAGTGAAAGAAAAAAAAACTTTAATCTTACTACACATATTTACATTGAACTCGCATAAAATAAATAAATATTTTGAGATAGATTTAAAATTGTCAAATATTTTAAATATATATCTTTTAATGTATCGTAAAAGAAACCTATCCTAAAGTTTACTTTAGGATGATAAACCAAGACTATACCACTCACAACACAAGCAAGTTTAGAAAGAGGAACCTTCCGGGCGATTTCGAGGTGATTCTAGGGTTTGGGTTGTTATTTCCTTCCTTTGGGTTGTTCTTTCCTTTTTTCTTGGCTGTTTTCTTTTTTGTGTTCTATTGTATTTTCTTTGGGAGCTTGTGGCTTCAGTATTTCAATTTGCTTTTCTTCGGGTTTGTTTGTCCTTTTCTTGGTTTATTTGAAGTCTGGTTTGGTTGGCCTTCGGGTTTAGTTTTTTGGGGGAATGACAACCCCGTCGTCATCAATCCCTTTGATAGCTTCTATCCCGAATGGAAGATCTTGGTCTTTTAAATAGGCTCTTGTTGGTTCTGGTGGTTCTTCCTCTACCTTGAAATTTGTTCAGTCATCCTTTAAAGGCTGTCTCGCACTTCTATTAGAAGATTGGGCTATTACTCAACTTGCAGCTCCTTTTGCTTTTACCCTTGTGGGTAAGTTTGTTCTGAACGGACCTAATATTGATGTTATCCATAAATGTTTTTAATAATCTTAAGCTTTCTGGATATTTTCATGTTGGTTTATTTGATCCCAAGAATGTGGTTATTCAATAGAGTAATGATTTGGATTATAGCCGGATTTTTTCTAGGCGCTCTTACAATATTCAGTCTTGCCAAATGTGTCATCTTAAATGGACTCCTAGTTTTGATGTTCGTCATGGATCTCTGATTGTTCCTATTTGGGTGTCTTTTCCTAACCTTAGGTTGCATTTTTTTAACTCTCAAATCCTTTTTGGCCTGGCCTCTATCCTTGGAAGACCTTTGCAAATGGACCAAGCTATGGCTTCGATTTCTCGTCCATCGGTGGCATGGGTTTTGGTTGAGGTTGATATATCTAAAAGTATCCTAATGGGATTTGGATTGGGTCTAAAGTCAATGGTTATTTTCAAAAGGTTGAATTTAAAAATTTTCCTATTTATTTCTTCTCATTGTAAAATGCACGGTCATAGTCTGAGTGAATGTTTTAAATTGCATCCCACCTTAAGAAAGATAAAGAAAATGTCAGGCCTACTAAAATGCAGGAGGGAAACATGAAAGCTGATAGTATTGCTAATTTGGTGGAAGGTAATGGTAATTCGCTCACGCTAAGGATGTGGTGGATCAGCCTGTTATTCAGGCTGTTCGTTCGTCTTATGGTAATGAACTTAATGTGAATCTTATTTGTGATGTGGGAGAAGGAAAATTTTTTCTTAATGAGGTTGGTGAGAAAAATTGTGTCTCACGCAGATTTTGATTTCTCCTATTTTGTAATCGAATACTACATTGAGAATAAAATACAGTCTCGAAAGGCCGACACAATATTCTACAATGGATTCAATATCAAAATAGGGTTTTAAAAATTGATATTTCTATAATCAAACATAGTTTAAAGAATAACATATTATTTCAAAAAAAATAAACATGAAATTCTTAAGAATGTGTTTAAAATAGAAATAAGCTTTTTTGAAAAATTTATCCATTCTTTTATTTAGATATAATAAGAAGAATATTATATCATCTTGAATGACGAACATAAAATTCTTCAAGAACATCCAAAAGCAAGAATGAGTTTTATAAAATTCATCGTTTCTAAAATTAAATATAAAAAGCAATAAATTATATTGTTTCAAAAGACAATAATAACATACTACGAGCATATTTAAGATTAGAAATGAAGTTTTTAAAGATATCTGCATTCCCAAAGATTCTTCCCTTGTTTTATATAAATAAAATAAGGTTTACTTTAGTCTGGGTTCTTAAATCCCTATAGGAGCAAGCCCCTATAGTTAATTACATTATAGGAGGGATACTCCTAAGAAAACTCTCGATTAAAGCAGTGATTTCATACCCTTCTGACTACAAAGTAAAAGACAAGGAAATAGAAGTATGAATTTTCAAGGAGAAAGCTCAATGTTGAACATTTATTAGCGAGTCAAAGGAAGAAAAGTAGGAGGAGCCAGATTCTGAGAAGCTCAGAAGCAACCTCAGTCTATCCTATGTTGGGCTTTATATTTTAAGAGAGAAATTTTATGTTTAAGTTGACATTTTATTAAAAATTTGGGATTATATTCCCGGAGGGCGAGGACTTAAGATCTAAAAAGAATCTGCCTCAGAACCTAAATCTAAATTTGGGTACTATAAAATAGTGACCCGAACCTAACTAATGAAGTGCAAATCTGGACTTATCCCGGCCTGGATTGGGGAGCCAGCTAACCACCTAGGTGCTTTAAAACCATGTGTCTAGTCTCTAATGAAAAATGGGTAGGGACGTTGTTTAAGTTTTAAGGAATTGGGGGCCGACATCTAAGACAGTTCCTAATTGGCCCCTTAACTTATGTAGGGTGAATTATGCCTAAGAAAATGCAATTAATATTTTAGACTCTTTTTAATTTGTATTTAATGCAATGCATGCTAATTGACTCGAATGCATAAAATGAATATGAAGCAGTTTAAAAATTAGGCTTATAAAATAGGTTTTTTCCTAGAGATTGCACAACTTCCCCATGACAGAACTGCACCCTCATAGGTCAAGTGGTCTGCCAGAACCCGCAGGCGGGGAGGTGCCTAACAAGGAAGAGAAAGTATTAATATGCTTATGCTGACTCTCGGCGGCCCCGAGCTTACTTCTTAGATCGTTAGAGTTACTATGTGAGCCTAAAATTTTTATTTAAAATTACAAGTAGAAGAATTTTAAGCGTACCCTTACGAAAAAAAGCACTCCGATTCGTATCCAGGCTAAAACAAAACACGACATGCAAGGTCCTAAAAAAAAATCTACTACACAAATAATGTAAACAATCAATTTTAATAATCCAAATTTAATGTCCAATGTCCAATGTCCATATTACACCCAGAATTTGCAGAAAAGTAAAGTGGCCAGGCACCACTGACAACAAACCCGGATTCTAATCCTAAGAATGACGCAAGTGATTTTTAAAATGGGATATACTGTTCCTTGAATCTTCATTTCTTCATCTTTTTTCTTTAATCTTCTCGTTCTGTCTTTTCTTCTTCTACGAACTTCTTGGATCCGTCGGGTCTGGATATCTAAATGAAAAGAAACTCATCCCTATAAAGGGGTATTTTCTTTTCTATTTCGATACTAAAATCATCCTAATTTGGCTTTCCAAATAAAAGAGAATAATCCTATGAGGTATATTCTCCTTTCTTTAGATTCTAAATTGGATGTGGTATCCCGCTTTCAAAATCACTTTCACATATTTTCAAACACATTTACATTACATTACATTTCACAGAAAGAAAAAGAAAATCTAAACCACCTGTAGGGTTATCCTATGCAATTTATAATAAAAATCATCCCAAGCAGTTATATATTTGTATTTGAATTAAATTTATCAGCCACACTTGGCCACACTCCTTTTTATTTTGGGGGCTAAGAAGCTGTAGTACCTGTAGCATTTATATAAATTTTTTTGATTAATTAGCCCCCTTTTTTCAGCCCTGCATAAGTGTGGCCACCTGCAAGAAATCTTGTTAATAACCCAGATCGCTCCTAACCTATGAGTAATCTAATCGTCAGTCAAATAACAACACAGAGTGCAGTAAAAATAAATAAACAAACACACCAACATTTTTACAACCAGCATGCAATAAAACTCGAGAAAAAGCCCGTCACAGTGCAGTAAGGAAATAAACACCGGCCTAACGTAAAACTAGAGTCGGTTGTCCTAGCAAACAAATCTAAGTGTGTGTAGTAAGCTGTGAGGTTTTGATATATCTTAGGTCAATTATTGGCTAAAGTTTTCTAATTGATTGAATTTTAATTTAAAAATATTCACTAATCCTAAGGTGAGATGTCACTAAGTTTTCTATGTTATATATTTCTATCCTAAAGTGTGCATACATCCTAAGTCTAGGTTTTCTAAGACTCAGTCCTTAATTTTTGTCCTTAAATATCATTACTATTATATAGGTGAAAATCTTTGTTAATACTAACCCTCAGGACTTTGCGCATATGTAAAAGAAGTTTGGGGATCTAAAAAACAATAAGTAATCCTAATTAAATTGAAGTTACTACAGGGACCTAAAGGAATGGTTCACGCATACCACATCAAGGGGTCCCTAAAGGTTTTCTAAGTTTAGAAATACTCACAGTCACCGGGGGCTACGACCCGGTGGTTTCGCCCGTGGCACCTCTACCCGGTTGGATAGAGGAGACTGACGTCTTTAGCTCCTTGTACTTTTATTTTCTCGACCCGTACCATTCCTCATAGTTCATGCAAATAAAATAGGAAAAACAAGGAAAAATAGAGATTAGAAAGCACTTTTAGTAAATAATAATAATATAATTTAAAATTATTGAAAATAAAATACATACCTTTCTTTGGGCTTGATCACTGGTGGTGTTGACTTGGGTTTTGAAACCTTTACTTTTGGAAGTACACTTTACAATCTTTCAATATTCAATACCACTCTTTCTAATTTACACAATTTTCACAAAATAAATAATTTACCTCTCACACTTGTACACTTCAATTTTCATCCTTTATGAATCTCAATCGTTTAAAATCCAAATACTTTCTAACACACACTTTCCAAAATATCTCACCTCTCAATACACATAGTCAAAAGCATTTTACTTTTCAAAACCACATTATCTCCACACACGTTTCATTTTACCCAAAAGTCCTACATTTCACCTTCTAACATATTTCATATATATTTTTCAAAACATTCACTTAGCTATTCATATACACATACTTTAATTTTCAAAACACATAAATATCAACTTTTCGATCCCATTAGCCTCACTATATTTCTCACACATCGCTTTTAACTTATACACAATTCATTTCAACACTATATTTTTCACTATTATAGATTTACACATTTCATATTTCGAAGCATATATAACTTTCATCTTACAAATATCACACGATTACATTTTAAAGCACATGCACGAATCACTTTTCAAAAACATCACCCATACTTTTTAGAGAGATACACGCATACACTTTTCACTTCTCACAAATACACACTTTTACTTACCCACAATATATACTTTTCACCTCTCCAAAATGTACAAAAATATCCTTCCCAAAAATTTTCACAATTCACCTTTCAAAATAATACACACCTCTCCCTCAACGCAAAGCACTTTTCAAAACATTCAATTCTCAACACAAAATATTTCCAACATATACTTCCACCTCTAAAACAAACAATTTTCACTTCCTATTTTTCAAGACATGCACAAGTTACAATTTGCACATATATGCATATATTACACCCTTAGATATTGATGAAGAAAAATTAACTTAATCATATGCAATAATTTACAATTTTAACAAGAAATGATATATTTAATCTCTTCTCTTAAAGACAACAACAAAATTTCATCACATTTCTCACCAAAAACTTTCTTAAAACAACATCAAAGACATGTAACTATTAGAAGCAATAAGAAATTTTAAAGATAATGCTTTATGACTTCTATAAAATCAACATTAGATCCCAAAATGAAAGAAATGAAATGATATAAATCCCTCATCTTCTACAACCATAGAGAGAAATGGGAATCAATATATTCTTAATCTTTTGATGATTGATATAGTGAAGAAGAAAAAAAAAAGAATGTAGAAGAAAGAGATCAAGAAGAAGAAAATTTACCACTTTTTGTTGCCTCTGGTTGAACAAGCCGTAGCATAGAGGGGTTCATTTGGGGTTCCTAGGGCTGGAGATTAGATGAGAGAAGGGGATTGGACATGTCATGTATGAGAGGAGGGAGGCTTGAACGTTTTTTGGGTTGAGGGAGAGGGAGAGTGGGTGGTTATGGGTTGAGGGAGAGGGAGAGTGGGTGGTTATGAGTTGTTGCTGAACCCTTTGACCGTGGACCGTTCGTTGGACATTTGAAGGCTTTAATGATTTCGGAATTCGTTGATCTTGGGCTCATTGGATTCGTCTCGTCGAGCCGTTCGATTCGAGTATAAGCTCGTCAAAATCGAAGACCGTTTGGTAACTCAAATTGCGGTTTGAACCTTCAAACAGCGCTTTGAGCCCTTGATTCGGATTCATTTGGGCTCGGATTAGGTTGATCTTGGTGTCGTTGGGTTTGTATTCCTGAGACGCTCAGTTCGACTGCAAGTTTGCTGAAATCAGAGTTCGGATGGTCTCCGAATTAATTTTTGAAGTTTCCAAACTTGATTTTGCATCGAGATTCGTGCCCGATTAAGATAATTTTTTATGACGTATCAATTATTATTATATATATACTTGTGACGAGTCAAAATGGGTTAATCTGAGTCATTGAAATCGAATTCAATTTGAGTTAATTTGATTTGATTTTGATTTGATTGGTGAGTTGTTTTAAGCCCAATGATATATCAATTTGATCAAAATCGAATTAGATTATATTAAATTGAGTCGATTGACATCGACGAATCATAAAGCGGGCTTGATTTGAGTTCGTTTGGAGTTGAATTAAAATTTGATTGAATTGATTTTGATTTGCGTTGAGTGATAGGTTCGAGTCGATGCTACGTCATTAGGTGTCCACCTAAGGGAAATCCTGCGGGTGCGACATCTACACTAGGCTACGAAAACCTAGGTACTAGAGTCGATTCCAGGGAAATTGACCTCGAATAATGAGGTCAACAGAGGTCATTAAAGTGGCTGACAAGTTATCATCTGCTACTGTTTATTAATCCTTACAAAATGTTAATCATGTTATTGTGGTGGAGGATAATAATACTATTGATGTTAATACTAACATTACTATTGAGAATGATCAGGTTATTTCTGTTCAAGGGGAGGAGTTGCCATTGGTGGTGAATTCTCCTATAGCTCATATTGTTAGTGGAACAAACTTGTGCAATGACAGTGTGGAAACATTATTTGAGGAGGAGGCGGTTCCTTCTCAGGTGAATCAATCCTTGGCCATAACCGAGAAAGGGATTTTATTGTTGGAGGAGGAGGCGGGCCCTCCTCAGGGTAAGGCCCTTTCTGAGAAAGGTAACTGTTTTTAATCTTCCTTGGCTTGTTAGAGGTGACTTTAATGCGATTACTAGCCCGGATGAACATATAGGGTGGTATCTTCCTAAATATCAATCTATGGAGGAATTTATAGATATGATTATGGCTTCTAGTCTCATTGATATTGGGTTTTCTGGTAACAAGTTTACTTGGCATCCTGGGCATTTGTGGTAGAGGTTGGATAGGGTTATTTTTAATAATTCTTTTTTGAACACTTTTAATTTGACCAAGGTTTAACATCTGAGTCGTACTCTCTCGGATCATTCCCCTTTGCTTATTAACATTAAGAATAATCCTAAAATTTTCCCTACTCAGTTTAGATTCCAGAATATGTGGCTTCATCATGATTCTTTTCTTGAGGTTGTTCAGGTGAATTGGAATGCTCCTGTTTATCCTAATAATTCTATTTCTGGCATGAAAAGATTATGGCTCAAGTTGAAAAGACTTAAGCTTGTTTTGGAATGGTGAAATCATAATGTTTTTAAAGATTTATTTAACAACATTTTATTTGCTGAAAATAAATTAACTGCCTTGAGGATCTTTGTCAGTCGGATTCCTCTGAGGCTAATCTATGTATTCTTAATGAGGCTAAAGTGGAGTTGTCTAAGCTTTAGGTTGAGGAAGAAAATTTTTGGAAACAAAAAGTGGCCGCTAAGTATTTAGTGGAAGGTGACAATAACACTAAATATTTACATGCTCTAGTTAATAAGAAACAGACTATTAACAATATTCATAAAATCTCTCGCGAGGATGGCTCTACTATAGAGGATAGAGATGAGATTGCTAGCTTGGCTGTTAAATTTCTTCATAAGCACCTTAATAAGACTTTTATTCCTGTTTCTAGTATTTACCCTTCTTTTATTCTGGATGTTATCTCTCTAGAAGAGAATTGCTCTTTATCTATGTCTCCTCTTCTTGAGGAGATTAAAGATATCTTATTTAACATGAATGCTGATTCTGTTACTGGGCCGGATGGTTTTACCACTAATTTATTCTAAAAAACTTTTTCTATTATTTGTAATGATTTTTTCTCTGCTGTCACGGATTTTTTTAATGGCTCTCCTATTACGAAATTCTTTACGTCTACTTCTATTGTTTTAATTCCTAAGAACACTGATGTTAATTCATGGAATAATTTTAGACTGATTAGTTTGTGTAGCATGTTTTATAAACTTATATCTAAACTTTTGATGAGCAGGTTATATGTTTTTCCGAGTAAGACTATATCTCCTTATCATAAGGGCTTTGTGAAAGGTCGAGCAATTGTTGACAATATCCTTTTAGCCCAGGAGTTCTGTCTGGATTTGGATATTAAGGTGAGAGGTGGTAACATGATCATGAAATTGGATATTGCTAAAGCCTATGATAATATTAATTGGAGTTTTAATTATAAGATGTTGAGTCTTTTTGGTTTTGATTTGAAATTCATAAATCTCATAAAATCTTGTATTGAAAGTCCTTTTTTCTCTATTATTGTGAACGGTAAAACTCATGGTTATTTTCAAGCTTCTCATGGTCTGAGGCAAGTTGACCCTTTGTCTCCTGCTATTTTTATCATTGCTGCCGATTATCTCTCTAGGGGTTTGGCTAATCTTTTATTTAATTGTCCTAGTCATTATTTCAAAACTTTAGGGGGCTTTCATATCTTCCATTTATGTTTTGCTGATGATTTAATTGTATTTACTAACGCTTCTAAGAATAGGATTAGTAAAATTTTAAGATTTTTTTGTCACTTTGAATCTGTGAGTGGTATGTCTTTCAACAAGCAAAAATTTTGTTTTATTGCTTCTAAGAATGTTGTTCCTGATTGGATTTTGGATATTAGGAATATTACTGGCTTTTCTCAAGGTGCCTTACCTCTAAAATATTTAGGTATTCCTCTTTTTAAGGGCAGAAAGAGAGCTTTCCTCTTTGATGATTTAATTTTTATGGTTGAGAAAAGATTTTTTTCTTGGAATTCAACTTTTTTAAGTTTTGGTGGGCGTCTCACTCTTATTAAAAGTGTGTTATGTTCTATATCGGTCTATATTTTTCAAACTCTCCTTCCTACTAAGAGTGTCTGTCTTTGAATTGAGAGAATTTTTAATAATTTTTTTTGGAAAGGTTCTGTTATTAATTATAAGATTCATTGGAAGAATTGGGGAGGGTGCTGTGGTACTAAGCAAGAAGGGGGATTAGGGTGTAAAGACATGAGTGATATGGCTTGGGATTTCTCTTTTAAGTTGTGGTTTAATTTTAGGGCTATTGTCAGTCTGTGGGCCAATGTTATGAGGGACAAATATTGTGCTGGGAAACATCCTTGTGTTGTTTTTCTAAAGGTCACTCTAAAGTTTGGCATCGAATTTGTTCGGTTAAATGGAAAATGGAGTCTTCGTTAGTTTGGAGCCTTGGTAGTAGGAACATTTTCTTTTGGCATGATAGGTGGCTTAAGGTGAATCCATTGATTCTTTACTTAACACTGTCTCTATCTCTAAAAGGAAGGTTAATTATTTCTTTTCTTCTAATGGGAGGGATTTAGAGAAGCTGACTGCTACTCTTCTGGATAGTTTTATCCAAGTTATTCTTAAGATCCCCACTAATGACATTGTGAAAGATGTGTTACTCTACTCGGGTTCTAAAGATGGTTGTTTCAGTATTAAGTATGCCTGGAATTCTTTAAAAATTAAAAATGATTCTTCTAAACTTTTTAAAATGATTTGGCATAACACTATCCCCTCCACTCTCTCTGATTTTATATGGAGAATTATTCATAGTTTCATTCCTACAGATGAAATTTTGAGAAAGAGAGATTTCATCATTACCTCTAAATGCCAATGTTGTTTTCATGTTGACAATATGCATCATGTTTTTATATCTGGTCCTATTGCGGATATGGTTTGAACTTTTTATGAGGATTTGTTTCATCTGAATTTATATGATGCTTCTTTTTCTATATCTCCATTGCTTGATCATTAATTTGTAGAGTCCAAAGGCCTTATTAGAAATGTGATTTCTTCTTTTATTTGTTGGTTCCTCTGGTTGGAAAGAAATGACTCTTATTTTAATGGGGAGGAGATGAATCACCAGAGAATTATTCACAAAATTAAAGATAAGGTCATTGCTCTTTTCTCTGCTAATTTGCTTTCTATAAAGAATTTTAGAAATTTTATTATAGCCTTTCTTTTTTTCGTGTTAATGGGGAGTTGGATAAGGCTCAAATTAGATCTATTTGTGTGAATTGGTGTAAGCCTAATCTTAATTATTTCAAGTTGAATGTGACTTGGGTTAAAGTTGGTAGTAATTATGGCTATGCTGGTATCATCAGAAATTATCTTGTTTATACATTTATGGCTTTGCTGGGCCGATTTTTGTTGAGGATAGTCACATGGCTTTTTTTATGGGTGTTCTGCATGGGTTAAAGCTTTGCAATATTTCTTTTATTCAGAACATTGTTTTGGAGCCAAATTCATTTTTTTGACCACCTATTGAGTCTTGATAAAGATGATAGTAGGTGTGGCCCTGATCTATTTTACATCAGGAGAAATATTAAAGATGAGTTGAAGTCCTTTTCTTACTATTATTCTTTCATTAAGGTGGATGGCCATTTTGCTCTAGTTGCTATGTTCCTCCTTTTCTGTGAGGACTCGCGTTGGGATCCGGTTATCTCTTTCCTTATTTTGCTGGCTTATTCTATATCCGGTGTTCTAAGGTTTACTGTTATTTTCTTTGTGATTTGTATGTGTTGGGCTGTGCTTTATGCTGAGTTTTATTTGTTGGTGTTGTTTCTAGAGCCTGGTAGTCCCTATTCTTGTGAGGTTGGTGTGTTCCTTATGTTTAATGGCCTGCAATTGGTGTGGGGGTGGAGTTGGCATTCCCTGATTTATATTTTGGTGATGTGGATGTTTTACTTGGGGAATCTGAATCTGTGCGTTGTTGGCTAGGTGTGGAGCATTAACTTGGGGTATATGGTGGTGTGGAAGAGTTGGCAATCTTTGGGGTATTATTTGGGGGTGTGGAGTTGGTTGGGTGTGGCCGTCTGGAATTGCATTGTTCTTCTCTCGGATGGGAGAATGTTTTTATTTCCCCAGAAGCTGTTTTATTGCTATCTTAATATAACTGCTACCATCCTCTTTAGTGCTTTTAATTTTTTATACTGTTATATTTTTTACTGATATTTTGTGGGAATTCTGTTGCTTGTGCAGGTTTTTAGTGCTGGAATAAGGGGTTTTTGGATTTTTGCGGGGAAGCAGTTCGTGATTGAAAGTTCTTCTTTTCTTCCCTCTTTTTGGGTGCTCATTCCTAAGCACCATAGAATGTACCTAGGTTATTATGTATTTGTCTTAGTAAGTACCTTGTGCTTGTAGGTTTTTTAATCTTTATTTTTGTAGCTCTTATAAGCAGTAGTGAGCACGAGGTCCTTTTAAGAGCTTTGTATTTTTACCTTTAATTAACGCGTAGGACTCTCTGTGGGTTTTAATTAAAAAAAATATCTTTTAATGTATAGACTTTTTATTGAACAGAATTTAAAATATCATATATTTAAAGTAATTTTTTTTTTCAAAAAAAATATAAAATAATTATATATTATTTTAAATATTATAATAAATAAATTAATATATAACTAATGTATGTAAAGTTCAAAATCATGATAATTAATGTAAAGCTAGTATTATAATTCATTAATTTATATTTAATTCTAAATAACTTGTAAATTTCCATAAGTTTTATTATGTTCATTTTTAGGAACACTATTTTAAATTAGTTAATTAATTAATTAATTAATTATATATTTAATTTTTTTATTTAAAATAGAATTAAATAGAAATCAATAAATTTGAATTGTTAAAATTTAAATTAATAAATCGTAAATGAATGATTAAGATTGTATTTGGAAAGAAATTCAAACACCTTTTATAATAGTAGAATATATAGGCATCAACTTTCATTTTTAGTTCCAAGAAATTCTTTCCAATCCATTTAATAAGAAACAAAATATTTAAATATAATAAAACTATATTTATATCACTTAATAAAAACAAATGTTAAACTAATTAAATAATTAACAATTACAAAAGATCAAACTAGATCACAAAATATTCATATTTATTTGAAAATAGAATAAAAAATATATTCATGTTTTATATGTTTTCTATAATATTTTGAAGTATTTAATTTCATTTATAAAAGAAACTTTCTTTCAAAATATATCAATAAAAAAATAATCAAATCTTTATTAAAAATTTAACACCTTATTTATTAAATTATCATATTTTAGGACTAATTTTAGGCCATAAGAAAAATATTTTTGTTCAAATCCTCCATTTGATATTGTGTAGGGTAATAATCGAGCCAAATCTTATTTAAAAAATCTATGAAAGATAATGAAAGTGGCCATATTTCTAACTTATAGCATCTTGGCTACGAAGAAAGCTATTAGAACTGGACAGAGAGTGATCACACAGATTAAGTCTCATTGTTCATGGTATGCTTCGAAGAGGAATGTGGATAATAAATGAGCCAAATCTTACGTACAAAACAAGGAAATGATACTAAACTTCATAAGTTGAATTGGATAAACACAAGATATTTTTAAGATTTTTATTTAAACATGAAATTAGTTAACAGCATAAAAACTTTTTGAATTTGCACCTGATATTATATCAAATAATCATTAAAAACTTGTACAAGAAAATGCATAGTAATCATGCTCGAACTAGCAATCAAGAGATGTGCATTCAGAAATGCAACCAAAAGACATACAAGAACAAAAAAAAATATTTATATGTTTAAAAAAATAGTATATATGTTAATGGTATATAGTATTAAAAAATATCAATTCTATTAAATAAGAAAGTTAAATATATTTTTCCTTCATTGAGACCACACGCATCAAATATTGGTGGCGTGGCATATAATATATAATATAGGAAACTTTTTTTTAGGGTTGAGGACTTGGTTTTTGCAAAAAAATTGCAATGCCGAGTTGTATCCACACAATTTAGGTGTGGAAAATGGAAGATTTGTTACAGCGATATTTTTATATAGTTGCATGTCTTTCATCATCTATCAATATCAACTCTATCATCAAAAGCCATTTTAAATATCACCATTGCATGTTATGTATAAGCCTCCACTAGGGTCCTATGGTATATTTTCCTTCAACTTTACATGTCCTCTAACATAGGGTACATCTCCCTCTTCCTCTCCAAATATTCTAGCTGGCTTTAATAATCCATTGCCGTAGTCCAACTATTGTTGGAAAATAATCAACATTCTCTTCAGAAAGGTAAGCATGAATTAAAAGAAACAACTCTTCTTGGTGATTACTATAAAATGAAACAACTCATTTATTTTTACCTTATAACTGATATCCAAGGTGGTTGTAAAATTACGCAGTCAATCCATCTAAGTTAAGATTTGATGTGTGGGGATCAATCCCAAGCTTTAGGCTTATGAGACCCTTAAAATTCTTGCATGATATTGATGGGAACATAAGAATTTTGCCTTCGTTGACCTCTTTGATGCCATTGAAAAAATTGATAGGGAATGAAGCAACATAGCTTGTTAAGACCTTCAAAATTTTCATCTCAACCAGTTATATCATGTTGTATCGGTAATAATTATATATATGGGAATAGTGTAGGGCTAATTTTGTTAAATATTTGTAGTTTTAAAATACCATTTTTCAAGCAAAGGCACATTATTCATGTTATCAACACCTTGCTATTTTTACTGTTGTAAAGAGAGACTTATGAATGATGTGTACTAAATGATTATATTGCTCTAAATGAGTATATTGCTTCATTTGGGATGGCTTTATTACTTCTTAATGCAGCTTTCTAATACAAAAATTTAATTTTTTGTACTACAAAAGTTGCTTTAAGAAGCAGTAAGAATGCCGCCTCAAATAAAGCATATATGTGATTTAAAAATTTGTTTCAATATGCATGGGCAAATGTATAATTTTGCTAATGATTTTTTATGACACCCAATTTTTATGCTATATATAACCATTTTATTTTCTTGGTTCTGATTATAGAAACTATAGTTTTCGATGAGGACGAGTCTCAGAAAACTTAGATCTAGTTTAAAACTAACGCCACCGTGTATGAATAGTAAGAATTACACAAATCTTTTATCAAATTTAAAAGGTTTGAACTAATCTTAATAAATTTTTTATAAAATCATTTGAAATAAACTTTTTAGTTATTCAATGATATTTTCCTAATATAAAATATTATAATGTGGAATCCTCTTATTCTTGCTCCATAAATATAACATGGAGTTCTTCTAGGCTTTTCTTTGCATGCAAAGTGTATGCAAGGTTGCGGAGACGATGGTGTCGCTTAAACTTCAGAAGCAGCTGACCATGAGTGTACTTAACTTCAAGAGGCTATCCCTTAATGATATCAAGATTGACATTCCTAGAATTCCCAAGAAGAACAAATTGATTGATGCCATGGCTACAGCTGATGTCAAGAATAAGTGGGAGAAAAGCTTCTGGGGAAAGAAATTTATTGTATAAAAGAAGAGAGCCGAACTAAATAATTTTCATAGATTCAAGGGTATGTTTGCTAAGATCAAGAGAAGACATTCTATCCAACATGAGCTTTCAAAACTATAGAAGAATGCTTCAAAGTGAGGTCCTTGAGAGTTTAGGGTTAATGATTGTTTGTTTTTGGATAATGCTTGTTGTCAGGTTCTTGAATTTCCCTTATTTTACTAATAGAACAAATGTAGTTTGGTGAAGGTTTTTAACACTATGGATTCTTAAACTTTGATATGAGCACTTTCTTTTAAAAAACCGGGGATAGTCTGGCTCGACCCTAATGAGGTAAGCAAGATATCCATTACAAACTCTCCACAAATCATTAGAAAGTTGGTAAATGATGGTCGTATTATTTAGAAACCTATGAAGATTAACTCAAGATCACATGCTAGATGCATGGAAGAAGAAAAGAGGATGGGACGCCATTCTGGATATGGTAAGCACATGGGTACTAGGGAGGCTAGGTTGCCCACAAAAGTTCTATGGATGCTGAGGACAAGAGTTTTGAGGTGTTTACTTAGGAAATATCAAGAACCTAAGAAAATTAATAAGCACATGTGCCATGATATGAATATAAAGGTGAATGGTAATGTTTTCAAGAACAAGAGAGTTTTGATGGAGAGTATCAACAACTCTACAGGAGAAAAGGCAAGAGAAAAGATATTATTTGACCAATTTGAAGCCAAGAGGGCCAAGAGCAAGTGAGCAGGGAGAATAAGATTTTTAGAAATGAGGAACGTCTGGCTCAGATGCTTAGGGCCCTGTAGAAAAAGAACCACCTACAGTAGCAGCTATAGCTTAATTATCTGACTCTCTCCAGAAGAAAAGAAAGAAGGGAAGCTAAGCATTAACACGGTACTTGTGAGATGATATTCTAAAGCATGGAAAAAATATTTTGAGAACTGGTAGTTCCTAATAGTCTAGATTATGTGAAAGATATTTTTGATATTTTCCCCATCCTTTGACAAACCTTTAAAAAAACATGGAGTTCTGGTACAAAGCAAAGTCTAATAATCTTTTTTGACTTATTTCTCTATCTTCATTGCGAACTCATATCTCAAAAACATCATTCATAAAAATAGGCGCTCAAACTTTGTGCTGATATCTCAGTAATAAGACCATTTATCATAGTTTTCCAATCTCTCTTGAGGTGTGAAATTTGAATCCTTTAATGATTGAGAGGAATTAATAAAAAAATAGTTTTTTATACATACTTCAAATTAGTGGAAGAAAAAAAAACTTTAATATTACAACACAATTTACTTTGAATTCACATAAAATAAATAAATATTTTGAGATAGATTTTAAAATTTCAAAATATTTTCAAATATATTTTTTAAAGTAAAGAATTTATATTCAACATAATTTAAAAAACCAAATATTGAAAGTAATTTTTTTATTTCAAATTATAAAAATAATATATATTAATTTAAATATTTTAATAAATAAATTTATACATAACAAACGTATAGAAAGTTCAAAATCTTGATAATTAATGTAAAGCTAGTGTTATAATTCATTCATTTATACTTATTTCTTAATAACTTGTAATTACATAAGTTTCATGATGGACATTTTGAGGATCTTAATTTTAAATTAATTAATTTTTTATTTAAATTATTTTTTATTTTTTTATTTAAATTGAATTAAATTGAAATTAATAAATTTGAATTGTTGAAATTTAAAGTAATAAAACTTAAATGAATGACTAAGATTGTACTTGGAAAGAAACTCAAACACCTTTAGTAATATAGATCGTCATCAGTTTTAATTTTTAGTCACCAGAAATTCTTTCCAATCCGTTTAATTAAGAAATAAAATAATTAAATATATTAAAACATAGTTTGTGTTACTTAATTAAAAAAATTAAACTAATTAAATAATAAATAATTTTAAAGGATCAAACTGGATCACAAAATCTTCATATTTATTATAAAATAGTGTAAAAGATATAATCATGATGTATCTAAAAAAAAATATTGTTTAAAATATTTTGAAATAATTATTTTCAATTATAAAAAAAATTCTTTCAAGATATATGCATATCCTAATAAAAAATTACCAACTTATTTATTAAATTTTCATATTTTAGGACTAATTTCATACCAAATTTTGTATTGTAAAAAGTAAAATAAAGAGAGGGAAAAATACAACCTATTCACCCATAATTTATCTTCTTTCACTTTTCTCAATTATTCATCCTAATGCTTACATATCTTTGTTTATAGAAAATAAGAAAGCAACTTCAAATTATTTAAAGTTTGTAGTGTAACTATATATGAAAGAAAGTGTTTTATTTTCCTTTCTTCTATATTTATATATACAGAATTTCATTGCTCTACTAGAGTTTTTGCTATGCCAACATTTATGATCCTATTTCGTTGTTTTTTTATCCAATTTTTTCTCTTATTTGGTTTCTCTTTCATTTGTCCTTTCCAATTTCCTCTCATGGTCTCAATTTTTCCTTTTGTTTGATAACTCACCGTGGTATGTGTTCCATGGGGAACCAAACCCTTAAACATTTGGATTCAGGAATCCTTCCAAGTCTTGTAGGGAAGCCTTAGCTGGCGATTCTTTGTTGCAAGCTTTTCCCATTTTAGTTCATTCCAAGCATAAAGGTTTACCATCCCTTTGGATTTCATAAGAAGAGATCCTCACGTTAGTTTTGTCGTTTGAATACACTGTTGACAGTAAATTTTTGGTTAGGCATCTTGAGTTATATAATATCAGGAAGTTCTTTTTTCGGCTAAAATTATCCGTTGATTTCTCTGATTCTTTGTTTGATCCTAGAAATGTGCTCTTTAAACTCTCAAATGATTTGGATTATAGCATTATATTTGCTAGAGGACTTTATTATGTTAATAATTTTTTTTTATGAAATTGATTAAGTGGTCTCCTCTATTTGACATTTTGTTTGAATCCCCTATTGTTCATATTTGGATATCTATTCAAGATTTGTACCCACATATATTTACTCATCACCTTTTATATGGTTTGGGTTTATGGTTCGGTCGCCCTTTACAAACAAATAATTCCACTGGTTCAGGATCCCCTTCTATGGCACGTATCATGGTTGAGTTCGATATCACAAAATAATATCCTGGTTCTATTTGGGTAGGACCTAAGAAGTATGGTTTTATTTAAAAGGTTATCATGAGTGATTTCCCAAGTTTTTGCGATCAACATAGAGCTTTGGGTCATAGTTAAATGAATTGTTTTTAACTTCATCCTCACTAGAGGAAAAGAAACACTTACAAAACAGCTAATTCTAATATTCATGCTTCGCAGGATATTCTTCCATCGCCGAATACTGATGTTGGAGTTCCTCTTTTTGTTTCCCCTACTATTCTACAAGATGGCATGCCTGACATCTCTGAGGTTCCAACTCCTGTTGTATTATCGATGGCAAATAATGAAGGTCAACTCATTTCCCCAAACAATAATCTTAAGCAACCTTCTTCTCCTCTGGCTAAGGCAATGGTAAAGTTGAATTTTGGTAATGAGACCAAACATCTTATTTATTATATCTTCTACACCCATTTTATGTGATGAATCTTCTGAAGAAAATTCTGATGGTGTTAACCTCTTGGTTGCTTTGCCAGCTATTTTTGATACTAAAACTAACAAATTAAATCATGCGTGGGATGCTAATTTATGAATATGATCATGTGTACGAAGCTATGTTGTTTAACCCTTATCGTAACCCCACTAATCGTGGTGTTGATAATGGGCTATTTCATAAAACTTCTATTTCCAATGAAATGGGTGAATCATCTAATGACGAGCCTATTTTTGATAGATCAAATTCTAATTGGAAAGAAGGGTATACATTTAGATGTGGATGTTCATTCAAAACTAAAAATACTTCTAAATTTAAAGCTAGACATAGTTCTTTTGATGACTTTGAAATAGCCTTGGATAAGAAAAAGAGAAGAAATGAATATAAAAACTTGTATAACCTGTTGGTATTTGTGGGGGATGTTTGGGACGTGATTCGTGGTAAATTTCATGTTTTGTAGGAAGATGTTATTTTGAATGTTGTTCATGTTGATAATGAGGGATTTATTTCTATGTCTGGAAAAAATAGTTAAAAAATCTAAAGGTGAAAAGGTGTTGTAGAATTTTAAACATATTATTGCTAACTTTACTCATTCTAAAACTAAATGACCCTTCTCGGTTGTGATCTATCTGTCAGTCATTGTAGGTAATTTTTCTTTAGTGTATGTGAATGGGTTCTCTATTTCTTGCCTTTTGGGTTTGGTTCATGGGCTTGCCCTTTGTATTTACTTTTCTTGGGTTTTGTTTTTGTGTTATGTGGTTTTTCCTTTTCATGTTATTGGGTCTAGATTAGATTGGATTTGGTGGTCGTTATGAGGTTGTGACTTTGCGGTTATGTCCTAGTTTTGTTATTTGGTCTGGGGTGTTGATTGTTGGTGGGGTAGATTCTATTGCCTTGCATGTATGCTGAATGTTGGGTTCTACATCTATCTCTTTTTGCTCTATTTGTTTGGGCTCCTTGTCAGGTTTTTGTTGTGGCATTTGTTAGTTTTTTATGTTTGGTTCTTTCTATTTCGCAGGCTTCTTGCATCTATTAGTCAATTCTTGGTTCTATCTTGGGTTAATTGTTGTTTTATTATCCTTATGGGCTTCTATGATGTTATCTCTTAGTTTTTTTTCCCTTCCCTTGGCTTTCCTAACTACATAGGATCATTTGCTCATCAAGTTTTCTTTTAGTTTTTGGATGTATTTTCGTTTTGGTTGTAGAGAGCATTCGATCCTTTAAGGGCTTATAATCTTTTCCTGATTTAACATGTAGGCCCCTCTAAGCATTTTATCCAAAAAAATAAAAAAACTTCTATGAAACAACACATGTTTATATAATATTTAGATTAATTTGTTGAATAGAAAGAAGCGTGTTGCCAATGATTAATTTTGTAGGTAGATAGACTTTACAAACAATCTATTTTTAGTTAATTATATATTATTCGACTTTAATGATGCACGCACATACACTTGACATATTTAAGGAAACAAAAGGGGGGCATTGCCTTGTAACACATTCAATATCAATATTTGTAAATCATATCATTACCGACAAAGATGTGTAAGCATACATCTCTTATTAGAGTTATTTATTATTGCTTATATTTGAATAATAATCATAATGCAAAAATAAAATAATAAAAAAAATAAAATTATCAATTATCTAAAAAATGAAACAGCGAGAAAACTATTTCAACCTAAGCCTAAGCTTGGATGTAATACTACTTCGATGGTTGCTGGATAGGCCCCGTCGTAGTATGAAACCCTTCTATCACTTCATCATAAATGTAGCAGTGGAAATCTGGCCACCATCGTTGTTCCAATATTGCAACACGCTCCATGCAAACCACTAGCATTGCCGCTGCATCGTCCCTTTGACACGAAGACAACACTCTCTCCGAAATATTCTCCACCATCGCCATCTCAGCTTCCAGCATGTAAGGCTCCTCCTTGAACATAGGGGGTGTGTTTCTCTCTCCCTATGGTCATCCTGTGCCTGGCTTTCGATACTCAAAGGAGAGGATGAGAAAGTCCCTCTCCTTTGTAGTTGCCAAAAATCCACTACTAGAAAACACGCGATTACCGTCGAATTTTCCGGCGAAAATTTTTGTGCCGGTATGAACGGCGCAGGTAATGGAGGAATATTCCTAAATCTTGCGACGGAACAATTATGATGCATTTGCCGGCGCATAATACGACGGAAATATTTCGGCGTCGCAATGCACCGGTAATGGCGTCGGTAAAACAAGCTCTGAACCGGTTTCGTCGCACGCTACGACAGAAACATACTGTCGTACATTACCGACGAAACTTGCACCGGCATATTTAAACTCAACGACTTATTTCTGTCGCACGTTACGACGGATCTCATTTCCGTCGGACACTCCGCCGGAACGTCCGCCGGTGAAAGCCCTATTTTTCGACACCGAGCCCCTCTGGCCTCTCATTCGTTTCCTTTCGTTCTCTCACCTTGCGTGTTTCGCCAATTGCCGTCCGTCACTCGCTGTGGATTGACGTCGCCGACGGTCACCGAAATTCACCGTCGACGGTCACCGGACTTCGCCGAACATCCTTTCCTCTCTTTCCTGCTCGCTCGCCATCGAGGGTCGCTCTTCGCCGACAGAAGGAATTTTGTTTCATTTTTTTTTCCTATTTTGGTTGGATTACATATAGGATCAGCCTTAAGTCTGTTGCAAATCTATTTTTTCATAGCTTATTTTTTGATGATTGACAAACACTATTTCTCTTGGACTACTTGTTGCTTCTAACTTTTCAGGAATCGAAGACCGGACGATCATAAAGAAGCCAAGTTCAAGATTGCGTAGGTTTAGGGTTGAGCCAGTCTGTAATTTTATTTTTCACCTTTTGAGTCTAATTGTAATGGTCAAAGAGACTGATGCTAAGTAACCCTACACACACACACACACTTGAGAGACTTAGAATTTCTGTTTTTACCCACATCGGCTAGGCCGATATTCATATCATCATGGACGATCAGCTTAAAACAGAAAGTCTAATTAAGGATTCTTAATTAAGGCAGCCGACATTAACATATAGTTCTGGATGATACGTGTATCGGCCAGGACGATAAGCTCAAAATAGAAAGAGATAGCCGCCTTAGACAGTTTAGGCATACTGTATTTTAAATTATCGTCCAGGATGATTCCCGGATCAGCCTGGACGAAATTACCAAATTATGCCTTAATTGAACAGGGAATCAAGGGAGTAATTAAGGATGATTGATACGATCATATCGGCCAGGACGATCGTGAGATCGTCTTGGACGATCAAGCCAAATTTCAATCGGCCAGGACTGTTCCCAGGGCTGTGCTCAGGACGATTTACCTCTGATTTGAACTAATCGGCTAGGACGATCGTGAGATCGGCCTGGACGATCAAGCCAAATCTCAATCGTCCAGGACTGTTCCCAGGGCTGTGCTCTGGCCGATCTTCCTTGATTTGTACTGATCGGCCAGGCCGATGTCCATATCGGCCTGGACGATAAAGTTGGCTACTTGCAATTAATGAGCTCCTCTTGAGCTCATCTATTTAAAGAGCTCTTCTTCAACATTTTTGAGTGACCTTTGGCTGCTGCCTTGACCTGAGAAGACCTTGAGGAGAGAAAGAGAGAGAGGGAGAGAGAGAGGATCTTGTGAGAGGGAGCTTGTGAGGGGGATTCACAAGGGTTGCTTCAAGGATCGCTCTGCTTGTCTTTCGTCTGGAGTTTCTCGTCCGTGGAAGGGTCGGTAGAGGTAAGGAGTTTGCTTTTGGTTGTGGTTCTCTGCCAGCTTCAGGAGGAAGCAAAAGGAGGTTCTTGTAAGGGCTTCTCCGCCTAGCCGTGGGGGCTAAAGGAGAGTCACGTTTTGTAGTGCAATACTTGGAGGGTGCCTCCAAGGAGTGGACGTAGGTCGAGTCAACCGAACCACTATAAATCTTGTGTTCTTATTTTTGCTTCCGCACTTTTTAATTCCGCATTAATTTCTTGTGGTGTGATTTGGTTTGTGATTTTCTTTCTTTGTCTTAAGAATTTTTAAATACCAATTCACCCCCCCCCCCCCCTCTTGGTTAGCTTGGGACTAAGTTCATAGGGCTTAACATCCCGAACGAACTTTCAAGTGGTATAAGAGCGGGATTCGAAAATTTAAGTTTGAAAACTTTTTGAATTTGATCCATGGCTAACTTAGGAAATAGAAACACTACTGAAGGTTATTCGATTACACGACCTCCTCTATTTGACAACTTACCTTTTGATTTTTGAAAAACCCGCATGTCAACGTTTTTACAATCTACTGATTATCGCATGTGGATGCTTATTTAAGAAGGATATTCTCCACCTTCTCGTGAAATTAATGGTATTAAAACTGAAGTTGCTTTTACTGAATGGACTTTCGATGAACGTGATTTAGCTCAATTAAATGCAAAGTGTTTGAACTGTTTTTTCTGTGCTTTGAAATCTGAAGATTACATGCGTGTTTCAACTTGCAAAACTGGTAAAGAGATTTGGGATAAATTATGCATCACCTATGAAGGTACTAATGAAGTTAAGCAATCCCGTTTGAACTTTCTCTTGCATGACTACGAACTTTTTCGTATGAAACCTCATGAATCGATTTCTGACATGTACACTAGGTTTACTCATATTGTTACTTCATTGCATGCACTAGGAAAAGAGCTTTCAAATTATGAAAAAGTTAACAAGATTTTGAGATGCTTGCCTTCGTCTTATAATGCAAAAATTACTGCCATTACTGAATCCAAAGATTTGAACATCTATTCTATTGATAACTTACTTGGCTCACTCATTTCTTACGAGCAAGGGGTGAATCAAAGAAATCTTGATACAGGTGAGAAGAAAAAGGAGAAAACAATCGCACTAAAGACGCACAAATCGGATTCCGAATCTTCCGGGTCTGAAAGCGATGATGTTGCCTTCATCACAAGGCAATTCAAAAGCTTTCTAAGGAAGAAACAAAAGCATCATCAAAATTGGAGGAAAGGTAAGGATCACAAATATGTTAAGGGATCTTCTGACGTTGTTTGTTTTGAATGCAGGAAACCTAGACATGTGAAAGCCGATTGCCCTACACTTCAAAATCATTCAAGCAAAGATAAGGAAAAAGGTGAGGAGAAAGCCAAGTCAAGGAAGGACAAGAAGAAAATCCAAAGAGGTTTTTGGGCAGAATCTGGTACTGATTCCTCTAAGACTGAACCAGAGGAAGAGACTACAAACTTGTGTTTCATGGGAGAAAATCAAAGTGATGATGAAGAGGTATGTAAACCAACCTATGATGAATTATTTGAAATTTGTGAAAAAATCCATGCATCATACAAAAAACTTAAGAAGACACATGCTAGCTTAAAATTAGAACGTTCAAATCTACAAAAAAGAGCATGAAGTGTTTCTCAAAGATCATGCAACGATTGATTCAAATCACATGGCTCTCCTTGATGAATTTGATGAGTTGAACAAAAAGTATTTGGAATTGGTTGATGAATATAATGCATTAAAAGCTTCACACACCTCACTTAAAGTTGATTTTAAGAAATCTAAGGAGATAGAAAAGAATTTGAGGATTGAAAATGAAGTTTTAAAAAGCACAAATTTGAAGATTCAAAATGATTTAGAAGCATGTAAGAAAACTAGGATGACATCTACTTTTGATCAATTGCCAAAACCTAGGAAGAGGCATTATAACTCAAATCATTTAAGAAATACCTTTCCTGGAGTTGGATGCTTCTCATGTGGCATGCTAGGACACATCTCACACACTTGCACCATTCACCGTAGTACTCATTGGGTGTGGAGACCTAAGATGCATACCTTACATTCATTACATTCTACTTTTTCTAAGAAGGATCCCAAATCTGTTTGGGTTCCTAAATCTGACTGTTGTTGAGTTTTACAGGTGTGCTCTCACCAAAGCCCTCGTGGGAGCATAGGATAACTGGACATAAGGAGGCTTGCAGCTCAAAATTGCTTAAACTCGCTGCTTTATCACTTGCTTGAAACATTAGTTTTTTGTGTGTCTTTTTATTTTTTTTCTAATTTTTGTGCTCACTGTGTGTTGATTTTAGTTTGCTTTATTTTCATTTATTTTATTTTATTTTGTTTTGTCTACTCATTGCTCTTTAAATATGGCCTTCCATATAATTAATCCTTTCAAACTTTTAGATTTTAGAGTTTTTGGAGATAGGGTTTAGCTTTTCTAAATTGGTTAAAGGGAATAATATTGTTGATGTTTTCCCTCCTTACTTTGTTTAGTGGTATGATTTTCTTCTCTAAAACAAAAGTCTAAACTCGGTTTAACCAATGGCCTGTTATTTAAGATCTTTCTCTTATCTTGCTACATTAATTTATCTTATGCATAATATCCAAAGTTCTTAGATATCATTCAAGCTTTTTGAAATCTTGCCATTGCATTTATCACATGATTTTGATTTTGTGTTGTGGATTGTTCTTCCCTATGTTAGAGAGAGAGAGCTCCTATTCTCTAATATTTGGAGGATATACTCACAACTAAGTTTTTTTAGGGTATATTAAAGAGTTACTAGCTTGAAAAAGTTAAAAAAAAAAAAAGGAAAGAGGCCAATGAAGCCAAAATTGAAAAGAATGCTAAATACACAAAAGTGTATCAAAGAATCAAAAGATGCTCAAAAGAGCAAATCAAAATGACAAGAGGCATAAAATGAGCCCACTAAATGCAAGATATCCTCTCTTTGGTAAAACTCTTAAAACTTAGAAAACTCATTAATTATGTGATGTTTTCAAAGACTTGATTTCAATTTCCATGATTGAGAAAAATTACTTTGGGTTATTAAATATGAGATATTTTCTTTATAAACAAGTCTTGAATGGATCTTATTATCCCTATTAGTCATTCTAAGTTGGATTTTTGGTTTCCAAAAGAATTTTGTACCCTGAAGGATGTCCGATCAAGGGTTAACAAAATCAGATATTCTACCTTCTTCTGATTGAGATTTGTTAAACTTCTTGATCTCTTGGAACTTTAAAAGTTTAATTTTTTTTGAAAAGAATTCTCATATGATGCCTCCATAAAATAAAAAAAATAATAATAAAAAAATTAGAAAGATTAAAACCCAAAATATTCATTTTTTCCTCCTCGTTTCTTTTTCTTTTGTTGTGTTTTGACTATTATTTCTTTTGTTTTATTTTTGAGGGTCCTGATCATCACCATCTTTTTCCTGAATACAATTCCTAGTCACATCGTCCTGGCCGATACCCTTATCGTCCTGGACGATATGACAAATTATGATTAAAATCCATCTGCTGACCTATTTCTGTGCTTGCTATAACTCATCGTCCCGGACGATCATATATCGTCCTGGACGATGTGATCGAACTCTTGGAGATAGTCTTGGCCGATAGTATATTTCGTCTGGCAGATGCATTTTATGTGCATCGTCCTGGCCGATACACTGGATCGTCCCAGACGATCCACGTGTCAGCACGTTTTGACCTTTAAATTCGGCCCCGGACGATCCATTATTGGACAATCAGCCGGGCCGATCCACTGTTCGTCCTGGACGATACATGTGGCAAGAACTTAAAACGTTTTAACTTCGGCCGGTACGATCAATTATTATGCATCGTCCTGGACGATACACCTAATCGGCCCGGACGATCTGCTTTTTCAACGGTCGTTCGGCCTGACTCCTCGGGCCGATCGCCTATGTCTATTCGGCCTGGCCGATATCTGATCGACCCGGATGATCGGACCGCCATTTTGACCAATCGGCCTGTACGCAATTATTGTACCCTATCGGCCTGGACGATTCTGCGATCGGCCAGGACGATATGGCCGTTTCTTTAAATTCAGGCCAATTCTAGCCATGTTTTCTCACCCTCTTCTTTCAGCTCTTGTGTGTTTCCTTGCTACCTCTCTCAAATGGCTGGTGGGAAACGTATTCGTCAGGCATCTGGGAGTTCTTCGAGGGCGACTCTGGATCCTCGATTCAAGGAGGCAGAAGATCAGGCTGCCTATCATCGCTACAAGGAGAGTGGCATCACCCTTTCCCTGATAATTAATCCTGCATATCTCTCATACCCGGTAATGGACCTTTTTGCCCACACCTCTCTTTGTTTTATACTCACTCTCACCTTCCCTTTCTCTTCCGAACTTCTTACTGAATTTTTTGCTAGCATGCGCATTAACCACACCTTCATAGTCATGACCTCCTATGTGAATCGACGCCCTATCGAAATCACATATCAGGATTGTGTTGATCTTTTACAGCTATCCACCACTGGGGATAAGCTGCACCAAATAGCCTCTGATCTTGATTATGACTGGTCTACGGCAAATCACTTCCTTCGTCAGACCAATACACATTTCCATCTTGGAGAGACTAGCTCTTTGGTCAAAGATGCTAGGACAATCCAACATGTCCTTCGCACATCCATAATTCCAAAAGACGGGGACCGGATTCACATCACCCCTCTACTGTCCCTCACTACTTTCTACATTATGGCCCAAAGAGAATTCAATGCCGCTAATCTACTCTTTCGCTACATCGATCACCTAACTACAATTCGCGACCCAAGCCATAAGAGAAAGCCCAATCTAGCTTTAGGACACATCATAGCCTATATCCTTGAAACCAAATACAATCTCCAAAACCCTAATCATCCTGACCGTCACCCTACCTACTACTCAAACAATTCCTTCACTGCTCTTCATAGTACTCGTCTCCACCCAGGAGATGGGGAAGGTCGGGGGGTTAGAGAGGAGGAGGCTCCCGCTCCTGCTCCCATTCCTGATCCTGTCCCTCTCCACCAGCACTCACCGTTTGATCAGTTGATTGAGAGGTTTGATCGTTGGGAGACTCGGTTTGACGCTTACGTGGCTACACAGGAGCAGCAACACTTTGAGGATATTACCCGCTACGAGCAGCACCGCACTGAGGATTTAGCTAGTTTTGACAGTTTCGTTACTCAGCAGTAGCAGCAGCATGACCAGGACATCGCCTGGTTCAATGCTCAGTTCACCACACTTGCCACCTACTTTCAGCAGCCACCTCCACCACCTCCATCAGATGATCTGGATCCCTCGCTTTTGTAGTCTGTACTTTGTGTTGTTTATTTCCTGTTCTTTTTTAGTTTGCTTGATTAATCTTTTGTGATGTTTTTCTTATGTTTCTAGACCCTCTTTTTGTGATGACAAAAGGGGGAGTAGGGTGTAGGAAAAAGTTGTTTGGTTTTGGGTTTTGTAACCTTGCTGTTTTAATGAAATTTTTCTACTTGTATTTGCCATCATCAAAAAGGGGGAGATTATTGCAAATCTATTTTTTCATAGCTTATGTTTTGATAATTAACAAACACTATTTCTCTTGGACTACTTGTTGCTTCTAACTTTTCAGGAATCGAAGACCGGACGATCATGAAGAAGCCAAGTTCAAGATTGCATAGGTTTAGGGTTGAGTCAGTCTGTAATTTTATTTTTCACCTTTTGAGTCTAATTGTAATGGTCAAAGAGACTGATGCTAAGTAACCCTACACACACACACTTGAGAGACTTAGAATTTCTGTTTTCACCCACATCGGCTTGGCCGATATTCATATTGTCCTGGACGATCAGCTTAAAACAGAAAGTCTAATTAAGGATTCTTAATTAAAGCAGCCGACATTAACATATAGTCCTGGACGATACGTGTATCGGCCAGGATGATAAGCTCAAAATAGAAAGAGATAGCCGCCTTAGACAGTTTAGGCATACTGTATTTTAAACTATCATCCCGGACGATTCCCGGATCGGCCTGGACGAAATTACCAAATTATGCCTTAATTGATCAGGGAATCAAGAGAGTAATTATGGATGATTGATACGATCATATCGGCCAGGACGATCGTGAGATCGTCCTGGACGATCAAGCCAAATTTTAATCGGCCAGGACTGTTCCCAGGGCTGTGCTCAGGACGATTTACCTCTGATTTGACTACTCAGTTTGGATTCATTCTTTCTCTCGTCCACCTCTATAACAAACAAACTTTTCTCTACTTTCTAGCCAACATGAGTTTCAATTCCGACCACTCCTCTATAAGTTCTTTTATTTTCAAGCAAAAAGTTGAAATCACTAAGCACGACTTAGGTGCCTTTCTGAACTTAAGAACTGAAGGTTATAGAACCCACACCCTTATGAATGAAAACACCTTCAAATGGTATGAAGTCAATAGGGTGATTAGAGAAAGTGGCGTAACAAATCATATTGCTAGAGTTTCCGGAATGACCAAAAATGCTCGAATTATCCAACATATTCTTCGAACTTCAATTATTCCTAAAGTTGGTGATAGGATAAATAATACTCCACTCCTTTCTGTTGTGACCTTTTTTATCTTGAGTGGCAATTCTATTGATGAAGCCCAACTTATCCTAGACCATCTTTATGGGCTTTCAGAAATTGGACATGCAGAACAGAAAAGAAAAAGGAATATCTCATTAAGACACTTAGTTACCTATGTTTTGGAAAAGAAATACAACTTAGTGCATCCTGATGATGAATATGAAGAGCCGGTCTATTACAATGATGCCTCTTTTAGAGCAATTTTCAAGGAGGAAAAAGGAAAAGCACGTGCCAGTGCTGAAGAAGAAGAAGAAGAAGAAGGAGAGCAACCATCTGCACCTCAATCAGATTATCAGAATTTGATTGAAAAATTTGATAGACTTGAGTCTCATTTTGATCAAAGATTTGATCAAATTTATGCTCAACTTCTGCAGCAGCAACAGGACATTGGTAGTATCAGAAATGAAGTTCATGAAATCAATACCAATGTTATGTTGATGACTTCTCTACTTCAACCTTTTTGGTGGCATTCCTCCTCTAGAATAGAGATTTGGGTGATGATTTTCTATATGTTTGTTGTACTTGTATTTATTTTAATGTTTGTTGTGTTAGTATTTATTTTAGTGTTTGTTTTATTTTGTTTTTTTTGTTAAAAGTTAAGTGTAATTTTTTTTTTTTTTGATATTATGAAATAATCTTGTAATCCTTTTTCATCAATATCAATATATGTTGTGTTTGTTTTCATCTTAGATTATTTTTGAAAAGTGTTTAATTTTTATGAATTTCATTAGTCTTTTTAATCTTAATTGTGCTTAAATTAGATTGTGATTTGAAATTAATTTCATTAGAAAATCTAGTTTTCTAAATTTAAAATTTGTTCATAACTTGTTATAATTAGAATTTTTAATTTCATGTCTATTCATTTAAACTACATAAAAATTAATATTATTATTGTAATTTTGATGTGTTCTTATTTTGTATTTCTTTGCTCAAGTAATATTTATGTACTTAGAAAAATTTGAAATTTTAGATTATTAATCTTGGAAAGAATTGGTTTCAATTACTCTTGAAAATTATACAAAGAGTACAAAAATCAAAAGGAATGCGCAAAGATTCGCAAATGTGAAAAAGAGGCACAAAATAAGCCCAATGTTAAAAGATGCACAAAAATGTGCCAAAAATTTGAAAAAGATGCGCAAAACGCCACATGTGGTAATTCTTTTCTTTCCAGATTCTTTCAATCTCTTAATTCAAATTGATCTTATATTCATTTATATTTATTGAACTTTGAAATATATAATTCTTATTCATCTCTCTTGTAATGATTTTCTATATTCAAATGTCTAAATTGAATCATATTTTTGATAAATTCTTCTTACTTACAATGTTATATCACTTCTTAAATTCTATGAATTTTTATGATTTCCCTAATGTTATTAGTTTTAGATTGCATACCTTATGTAAATCACTCTTTAGATTAAATTTTCAAATGAATTTCATATAATTACATACATTTCTTGTTTATTTCTTCTTCACTTTTTGTTGTTGTCAAAAGGGAGAGAAATTATTGTATTTGTATGTTTTGATTGTATGTTTTGTTTGCATTTTGATTTTGTATCCTTTGGAGCTTGTGTTATTGTTTTGTATTTTTTAATTTTTGTTAAAAATTTTTGAAAAACTAAATCCATTATTTTTTAATTCAAATTGCCTCCTTATTTTCATGTATACATCAATTCAGGGGGAGTTTAGGAGATTTGTTTAAATTGAAATCATACAAACAATAATTATTTTGCCATCATCAAAAAGAGAGAGATTGTTAAGATAGTTGCTATTTGCATGATTTATATTTTTGCAACTTGTATAGTTTTGATGATTTCAAACATTATTGTTCAAATGTGTAGTTATCTCCTAACAATTTTAGAAAATTTGTATTTGCTCTTGTGTGTACTAATATTTCAGGAAAATCAAACTCCAGACTACGAAGACTTCAAATCAAATTCAACATGAAATACTTTATGAATTTGAAGCTTGTTCTTTTCTTTGAAATAAACTTGAAAGGGAGTGATTGTAATTGAGTGAATAAAAACATACACACACACACATAAGGAGATCATATATAATTTATACTGATCGTACGGGACGATATCAGTTCGTACGGGACGATCAGACAGTTATCTCCTATTGAGCACATGGAACGAATAGGAACTGGCTTGAAAATTTTTCTAAGTCCTATTCGTCTGGGACGAAAATAAAAATCGTCCGGGACGATTTGTTCTCGGGAAGATTTTCGCCCAGACAAAAATAAAATATCGTACAGAACAATTTGCTCATTGTAAAATTTTCGTCCAAACGAAATTAAAAATCATCCAGGACGATCGGTTCTCTGTAAAAATTTCGTCCAGACGAATTCAATTTTCGTTCAGACGATCAACCGACTTAGAACGGTTTTTCTGCAGTTTTCTGGAACCGACCTTGTAATAACCGTTCGTACCGGACGAACTTGGTTCGTACGGGATCGTACGGGACGATCAGCCTGTACGAAAATATTTCATACACATATACAAATAGGGTAGTTTCAGATCTTTTAAGTAAAATTATCCAGGACTATCCACGATCGTACGGGACGATCCACTGCGTACATAATTAAAAACTTGCAATTTTTGGGCGATTTTTCTTGTCTTTTCTATAAATAGTCCAAATTAGACTGCCACCCAATCTTTTTGTCATTTGATCTTCGTGCCTCTTGAGAGAATAGCCAAGGAGAGAGTGGAAGAGATCATTCAAACGAGGATTCTTACCACTGGAGCGTGAAGGCTTCACTTGGAGTTTAAAGGTAAGAATCTCTACTTGTGAATTGGGTTTACTTCACTCTTTTCCTTCTTCCTTTTAGATTCTTGTGAGAAGATCTGTCAAGGAGATCCGGTTCTCTACTGACACTTGGAAAGTGTGAACAGAAGAAGGGTTCGCTGTCTACACTTGGAGAGTGTGAATAGCCGAAGGGTTCGCTGCCTACACTTGGAGAGTGTCAACAGCCGAAGGGTTTTCTGCCCATACTAGGAGAGTGTGAAAGGACGAAGGGTTCTCTACCCACATTAGGAGAGTGTGAAAGGATGAAGGGTTCTCTGCCCACACTAGGAGAGTGTGAAAGGACGAATGGTTCTCTGCCAATACTGGGGATAGTGTGAAAGGACGGACTGTTCTCTGCCAACACTGGGATTGTGTAAAAGGACGACGGTTCTCTGCTGCACCGGGTAGTGGTGAAAAGAGTGTTTTGTACAGGCTTCTCCACCTTGCTGTGGGTGCAAAAGGAGAGTCACTATTGGTATTAATGCAATACTCAGAGGGTGCCTCTGGGGAGTGGATGTAGGTCTGATTTTTGACCGAACCACTATAAATCTGGTGTCATTTACTTTACTGTTTTTACATTTCCGCATTTTATTTTTTATTTTAAAAAATCTGTGGTTGAAAAACATTTTCTATAAAAGCATAAAAAAAAATTTCATTTCGGATCAACTTAAATTCAAAGAGAGTTTTAAATTTTTTAAACTACCAATTCACCCCCCCTCTTGGTAGCCTTGGGACTTAGGTTTAACAACCTATTTACTAGACTCAACAGCTGCAAAAGTTATCCTGAACAGACTTATTCCGGTTATGCCTTTGCTTATTTCGGATGAGCAAGCTGCTTTCATCAAAGGTAGATCAATCTCTGATCACATTCTTATAGCCCAAGAAATGTTTCATAAGTTCAGGTACTCCAAGGCGGCTAAAGGGATGGTGGCTCTCAAAGTAGACATGGAGCAAGCATATGACTCCATGAGTTGGAAAACTCTTGAACAAGTTTTGAAATATTTTGAGTTCCCAGATATGATTTCAAAATTAATTTTGGAATGTGTTTTGAATCCCAAATTTTCTATCATTATAAATGGGAAGCTATCAGGATGGATTAAGGCTGAAAGCAAATTTCGTCAAAAGCGAATTTCGTCAGGGATGTCCTTTGTCACCAATGCTATTCATCCTATGTTATCAACTTCTCACAAATGCTTTCTCTCACTCTTCGGTTGGGATTGGAATCAGCCCAAACAGTCCTCGAATTTCGCATTTATTGTTTGCGGATGATGTTATGGTTTTCTCGGAAGCTTCAAGGAAATCTGTTCTTGAAATCAAAGCCATTCTAGCTGACTTCAGTATGTGGACAGGGCAGAAGGTTAACAAGGAGAAATCATTTATTATCTTTGGAAATAATGTTGGAAGAAGAAAGCAGAGACATCTTTCCAGGATTATGGGATTTAATCAAGTGAAAGAGCTTGTGTACCTTGGCATTAAAATGATTTTGAGAATAATGGTGGCTAATGACTTTCATTTTATTATTGAAAAAGTTCTTAGATTCCTCAATACTTGGGGATCGAAATCATTATCATTAGTAGGGAGAATTGTTCTTATGAAGACAGTTATCTTATCAATTCCAAACTATTTCAGTTCTCACTCCTTGGTGCCAGTTCATGTTCTTAAAGAGATTGATAAAATCTGTAGAAATTTCCTATGGAAGAAATCTGGAGGAAATCCAGGAATGCATTACATAAGTTGGGATAGCTTATGTAAGCCTATGAAGAAAGGCGGATGTGGGTTATTTTCCTCAACAACAAGGGTGGCTCCTCTTAGAGCTAGATTATCTTGGAGATTTTTGAACAACAAAGAGTCGCTATTACATAGAACATTAGCTCCCAAGTATGGAACTAGATTTGAAAATACTTGAATCAAGAGACTTTCCATATCTTGGAAAATTCTCTGCAATGGAGGTAAGGTGCTCGAACCGTTTTTGAGATGGGAAGTATCTAATGGGGATTCAATCAATGTATTCAAGGATAGGTGGATACTTGGTAGGAGAATCAATGAATGGCCTACTTTTGTAGTTCCTCAAGAAGAAGAAGAGCTTAAGCTGAATAGATTCATTAAAGAAGGAAGTTGGAATGAGGAGAATCTGAAGCAGAATTTCGGTGAAGACCTGATAAATCTCATTCTTAATATTAGAATCAATCCCGATCAGGTTGAAGATGTGAGAGAACTCATTTTCCAAAACCCAGGGAAATCTATTCCTGGGATGATCAACAAATTTAAGCAACAGGAAGAAGACTGGGAGCCGTTTCTCTCGATTAAAAAGGCCAGAATCAATTCACGGGTGCAGCCTTTTATTTGGAGGTTGTTCAAAGGTGCATTACCAAAGTTCCAGTTTCTTGTTCATAGAAGATTATTGGAGAACAATGTTTGTCCAAGATGCTCGGTTGGAATTGAAGACTTGGAACACATTTTTTGCGGTTGCATTAGAATCAAGGAGGTTATCAATACTATGAACAAATGGGGCTTTCAAATGTCGGAGTTCAACAGTTTTCAGGATTATTGCAGGTGGATTCGTAACATCCCAAAGAATGATGGTATGATTTAGAAAGGCTAGGAACAAATTGATTCATGATAACATAACTGAAAGCACTACGTCAATTGCTATTCAAGCAATTTGCCAATCTTCGTACTCCAATTTGATTTTTAATCAAATTCCGGAATCAATGGATGTTAATCAATCTTGTAGACTGTTGAATACTTGGCCATCCTCCTCCACCCGGTTGGTTAAAGATCAATGTAGATGCTTCGCTTTGTTCTTCTTATAAAGCAGGAGTTGGAGGTATTATCAGAGATTGTAAATGAAGATTCTTGTTGGCTTTTTGGAATTATTGTATCCATTGGGACATATACCAATTGGAACTTATAGCCATCAAATCCTTGAAGAATGTTTTGAAAGATTGGATGTTCAAGTACAAGGGAGCTATCATTGAGAGCGACAACTAAATGTCATCAAAGTGATTCAGAAGGCTAAGGACCACGGCTTCAAGTATTCATATGAGTTAAATTTTCTTAAAGATTTTAATTATGTTATCTTTAAACATATCAATATAGAAGGAAATAAACTAGCTGACTTATGTGCTAGTTATTGCCTTCCAAGTAATTTTATTTGGGAAGATATTTCTTTGATATGATTCCTCCTTCATTTGTTCAAATAATAAAGGAGGAATCTTCTCTGTAGTTCTTTTTTGCTTTTTCTTGGCCATTAATGCATTATTGCTATTTTCAAAAAAAAAAAGAATGGTTTATATATATATATATATATATATATATATATATTTTTTTTTTTTTTTTTTTTTTTTTTTTTTTTTTTTTTGCTATAAACTCGATCTTCCACCGTATAAAATGGTTGCCTATTTTATATATTTATTGCCACGCTATTAATATCTGATGAGCGTGCTGTTAATGCATGAAAATTCATTTTAATTTTCTTATTTAATAAAATTGATAATTTTTTAGATATTATATACCATTAATATATATAGTTTGTCATATTGCTTCGTTTCCTTGAAAATACATTTGAGCTAATGACCCAAACAACAACCAACAAAAACTACAAAAAATAATGGTTGTATTTTTTATAGATATCAACAAAGGCATTACTATGAATAGAAAATTAAAATTGCAATCTATAAAATCATAAAATTATTGAAGTTAAATCAACCAATGTAATCTTATATGTTAAAATTTCAAGTTGGACGTCTTAATGAACATCACTTGATAAAGAGTTGCATGATTTTATTTGTTAACTTTTTTTTTTTTTGGCGAAATTTCTATGCTTTGTCATGTACAAGATCTTTTTTCATTTATGTTTAAAGCCCATAGAAGGGCCTATGCATTAATATCAAAAATAGTTACAAGTTCTTATAGGGAATTATTGCCACTAATGTTTGATGAGATACATCCAAAATAAAAAATAAAAAACCCTATGAGCTTAAAATCCCCACTATAATACAAAATAAACTATGTGGCATCAAGGAGACACTATCCAGAAAGGTGTCAGAAATAGATAAAAAAGGAATACATGTGGAATAACAACTTGTTTCTGAACATTATTGGTGATTTTAATCCTCCTAAATAAGCAATACGCCTAACTTAATAAGGAATATACTGCAGCCAAGAAATTAGACCAATCCACCAAAATAGATCGAAAATGTTAGCAACTAGCATCAAAGAATAGTAGCTCAAATGAAGAAATCTCCATAAAGAACATGCCAGAAAAGGAAGACAAAAAGGAATGAAACATGCACAACAAACAAAGAACCTGCTACTCAAAAAGTAGATAAACAAATATGTAATTCTAGAGAGAGACAAACCTTGAACAACTAACAGGCATACTTACGCTTGCAAGTAGCAGAAATATAACAACGAAAAGATAGAATCCCTCTGAAAATAAGAAAATACTAATCACAATTAAAATGAGAAGCAATAACATAAAATTTTATAAAAATCATAGTAGAGCTCAACCTTAAGCAGAGAAGCCCATAGACAGCACAAAGCAGCACCATCAGAAAATGATACTTTACAACCGACAATTGAGCAAGAAGGAACCCAAAACAAAAATACAACACACAAAGAGTACCATTAAAAGCACAGAGCAACCATTATCTTCTCAAATAACGGGGGCCAAACATGTCCAACCTAATTAAGCTACTAAGAAGACCAAGAGTAGTGTCTTTGTCAAAGTAAGTGGAATTAAAAGATTTAACTCCAAATTTAGCAAGCTAATCAAGACATGCATTACCTTCATTACAACTATGCAATATCCTAAAGTTTGCTCTATTCAACAAAAAGTTTATCTTTCTAAAACGGTAAAATATATTAGCATTTTTGACAATTACAAGAATTCACAAAAGAAATCAACATTTTAGAATCAGTTTCAAACCAAATATCAAACATGTTATACTCTATAGCTAAAATTAAACCATTATAAAGAGCATACATTTCATCATAAATAAAATTATCATAGGAGAAATTCACAGCAAAATAATCAATGAAGGAACCTAAATAATCTCTAAAAAGGCCACCATATCCCTTACCATTAATATTAACAACATGATCAATATTCAGTTTAAATTCATGAGGGCTTCATCTAGTTAATACTAATAGGTCTATTATTGATATCAAGACTAGGAAATTCATGTTGAAATAAAAATACCAATAGTGCTTACCAGAAAAATTTTGAGGTTGCGGAAAACTAGTAGTGACAAGTTACTGAACTTTAGTTTTAAGGCAATTGATCACCCCTTGATGACTCATCTTAAGGTTATTATACTTACTAAAATTATGTTTTTCTACATGAACTAAAATGCAAGAGTAGGGATAACAGTGACAATATGCCCTTTGGAACAATTATGAAACCAAACAGATAAAAAAGAAATAGAATTAACATTATTGCAAATACCCTTAAGGCCTAAACCATTCTCCAATTCAACCCAGACCTTTTTAGCAATGAAGCCATGTATGAAAATATGATGTAAAGTTTCTATTTGTGATCAACATTGGCATCTAGAAATCAAGTTAATACAGTTTTTTTATTGTTGGCTATCAACAAAAATTAAACCTTTAAGAACTCTCTAAGTGAGGATAGTAGCAAATGTAAGAGTGGAATTATTTTTTTATCAAAAGTAATGTTGGAGTCTTTCTTAAATCTAAAATTATCCCACATCCTCTTAAAATTGAAATCCCCAATATGAGAAAATTAAATAAGGGAATATCATTAATTGAAGTGTTAATATGAACGTTTGTAATAGTATCAACAATATTTGAGGTAAGAATATCCAACAACATATTGAAACACCAATCTCCATTCCTAATAAAGTTGGAGACGTTGAAGGAGGAGGTGTAATGTGTATTAAAAATGGAGTCAATAGACTTATTTCTAATCCAGTCATCCTGCCAGAAATGGATTGCACAATTTCAGAGCCCTATTGAAGAGTAGATTCACCCATCCTTTTAATCCTTCAAATCCTATGCCAAACAGAGGATTGAAAACTTTTAAAAAAGCAAAAAATAGGATGAATATTTTCCAAATAGATTTAATTACTTAAAAATTTTTTAACACAATTAATGGAATAATTATAGAAAATAATAATATCATCAGCAAAAAAAAGATGAGAAACATTAAGACCACTATAATTAAAATAGCAAATGCTTCTATGGTAAGTAAAATAATGAATTAAGCATATGGATAGATATTCAGTGCAATGATGTACAAAGAAGGCTATAAAAGATCTCCTTGTCTAATGCATGTGGCAGCTTTAAGGAAATCCTTTAAACTAACATTAATAATGATAAAAAACCAAACATTTTTTATGGTGTTCTTGATAAGATTAATGAACATGTTATCAAAATCAAACAAATTCAACATTTTATAAATAAAACTCCCATTTATATTATCATAGTCTTTTGAAATATCCAATTTAAATATTAAATTATAGCACTTAACCTTTTTATTGATATCATGAATAAGCTCTTTAGCAAGAAGAATATTATTAGTAAAACCAATCCCTTTGACGATGCCAGTTTGATTTTTAGATATGATCTTGGGTAGAATAAATGTCAATATGAAGGGTAAATTATAGAGATAAGTTTATCAAAAGTAGATTAACAACTGTTAGGTCTAAAATCATCCCAAAAATCATGATTATTAGCATTAGGGATAAGAACAATAGAAATGCTAGAGAAACATTCAGGCACATTATCATAATTAAAGAAGGCCTTAATAGCATTGCAGAGGTCCTCTTTGATAATATTAGAGCAATATTAGAAAAATTGGATAGTAAATCTATCGCGGATAGCAACAAAGCCTTTCTTTATATTCTAATACAATTAAAAATCTCACCAGAATCGAGAAGTTTGGAAAATATTCATTGTCCTGACTTGAAATGATATGCAGAATGATGGGGAAAAGAATGGGGTTCAGCATTTTTATCATGCCAAAGACTATATTTAAAATATTTAATGGCAAAAGCACTAATAACATCTTGGTCATCACACTAATCACCAGAAGGAAATTTCATTTTGCTTATATAATTCCTATTTTTATTCTTGTTAACAATATCATGGAAATACTTAGTGTTACTTTCACCTTCACAAAGGTGCTTCGATAAGGATTTTTGCTTCCAATAAGTTTCTTCATAATTTTGTAAAGTTATAAGATGCTATTTAGCATTGCAAATTTGATTCCAATTTTCCAAAGGGTCGTTTACAAAATGACTCTCAAGGTTAATGACATCCTGCTCAACTTTTTTATTATTGAAAAATAACACCAATGTGATTTTTATTCCAGCAACTCAACTATTGTTTAAGTTTTTAAAATTTAAGGCACAAAATAATAATATCATTGTTACCATCATAAAAAATAATAAGGGCAAGCCAGTTATCCTTGATAATGATCAAGAAGCCGTATATTCTGAAAATGAAAGGGATAACCATTAACTCTACCATGTTGAATTTTAGCTAAAATAGGAGTATTACAAGAGGATGTCCTACTTAAATGTTCAACAGAAGTTATAGGAAAAGTAGACAGCCACTCATTATTGAAAAGGCTTCAATCTAGTCTTTCCCAAAAGATATTATTAGACAATGAAAATTTGACCAGTTAATAGAATATCACTAAGACCACACTCAAGGATCAATCTATTAAATTTATCCATAGCAATAAAATTATGCATTGAGCTACCTAAATTTTTTGAAGCATTAGAAATAATGTTGGAATCCCCTCCAATGAACAACGAGACATTGAAAAAATTATTAAAATCTTTCAAGTTCTGCCAAAGATTTCTTCTAACAATTTTAGAACAACTCACATAAGCAAAAGAGACCATAACAGAAACATTAAAAATAGATAAGTTAGAATGAAAAACTCGCTCAAAATCACCACGAATGATCAGAAACATGTAATTCCAAAACAATAAAATTTTACCATTAATATTTACATAGGAGTAGGAGAAACCCAATTTCAAATGGGTATCAATTTTTCCAATGTTGCTAATGTTCTAGATTGTAGAACTATCATGATAATGTTGAACAAAAGAAGCATTGGATTTAAGAAGCTTCACCACCTTTCCCACCAGATAAGGTAGTGGCATCAAGGTGGCGAAGATAGTAACATAATCAAAAATGGTTGATGTGGCGGTGAAGACGGTGGTTTGTACGGAGTGCATCTCAGTGAAGGAAGAATGACAACAAAATGTTATAATAGAATTTTATACAAGTCTGATAATGAGCCATTCATTTCTATAAACCAAATATTCCGCTGGAACAAAAAGTTACCAATTCAACATAATTAATTCCTTCATTACGGGCTACATTTTCTTCTTATTTAATAAACTTTATTAGATATTATATGCGATAAAATCATAAATTTTTATTTAAAAATATAAATAAATATTTTTATTTTATAATTTATATTTTTTAAATAGTTCTTTGATAAGATACTCAAAATAAGAACTTAGTTCACTCTACATGAATAACATTATAAATAAATATAACCAAAACTAAATAAATAGAGCTACAAATTATAGTATTTGAAAATATACAAGAAATAGTAATTCTTCACTCTTCTAAATAATGTGTAAAGATTTACAATATAATACAAATTAAAATGAAAAGTTATGATAAAATTATAGACTGCCATTATTTATAATAAGGATTAACTCTTAACATCACTCTTTAAAATGTTCAATTCATTTGCAATGCCAAAATCATTTTTGGGTTTCTATAAATAGTAATTATTCCATCTTTGTATAGATCATCCATTTGATATATGAATGACAAATAATTTGGTGTAGGGTAATAAATATTACCTAAAAAAGCTATGAAGGCTAATTAAAGTGACCAGATTACTAACATATACCATCTTGGCTATGAAGAAGGCTATTAGAAGAGGACATAGAGTGATCACAAGGATTTTAAGAGGATTGATGTGCATAATAAAAGAGCTAAATCTCACATCCAAAGCAAGGAAATGATACTAAAATTTATAAAAACATTTATAAGTTTTAATTTATAGAATAAATTATATAAATCCATACAAACTATTTGAATTTGCATCAAAATTATATCATATAATAATAAAAATTATAAAGCCATACAAACTTTTAGAAAAAGCATAGTAATCGTTCTCAAACTAGCTATCAAGAGATGTGCATTCAAAAATGCATCCAAAAGACAAACAAAAACTAAAAAAATTTATTTATATTTTGTAATAAATAGTATAAATATTAATGGTATATTATATCAAAAAAATATATCAATTCTATTAAATATATTTTCATTGAGTGCACATGCATCAAATATTTGTAGAGTAGCGTATAATATATAAAATAGGCAGCTTTTTTGTAGGGATGAAAACTTGGTTTTTAGCAAAAATATTGCAATGTCGAGTTGTATCCACAAAATTTATGTGTTTAAAATGGAAGATTAGTTAATTTGTCGTTCATCTTCTATCATAATCATCTCTATCATATCTTAATACAATTTTTATCACCTTATTGATTAATTTTTAATATTTTTTTGTACTAATTTAAGACTTAATTGATATTCCATCATCGACTTCTTATAATATCACTATATAAAAGCTCGTTAACATCCTCACACAATCATGAATTAAAATTGCGCAATATGAGGCTCGCCTTGAGGCCCGCCTTTGCGCAATTCCAGTAAAAAACGCCTCAATACTTACGCCTCAAATTTTTTTATGAGGCTTGCGCCTCAACTTGGTTGAGGCCCGCCTCGCCTCACGCTATATATATTAAAACTTACATAAATCTTGAAGTAAATGTCCGACATTGGACTCTATAGGAGAGGAGGAAGAGGAGAGTGCAGTTCATCATAATGATGATTCAAATGAAGAACCCCTTAGTGATGACAGTGCTGATGACTTATGAGTTCTTATGTGATATGTCATTGCTATTTATTTTTGAAAATTTGAATTATATGTTAATGAAAAGAATATTAGGATTTGGGAAAGATAGAATTTTGAGTTGAACTATATTTCATGTTGTCTTATTATTGGGATATTTTGATTTCACTTAATATCTTATGTTTTTTTATGTTTTATATTATTCACTCATTAGTATATAAAAAATTTATCAATTTATGTTTACGCAATCTTTTGATTTTGAGGCTTACGCCTCAAAACGCCTTGAGGCTTACGCCTCACCTCACGAATGAAAAATGACTCAATACCTGAATACGCAATTTTAAACATTGCACACAATAAAGAATAGGTTAAGGCACACACATTAATTATACAATTAATTATCAATAATAATATAAATTTATTATTTCCATAAGATAAACTACTTATAAACCAACATAACTTTTGTGGAAGAACAAACTTTCGTAAAATAGTTGAAAAAATGTAAAAAAACAAAAGAAAAAAAGAGGATAGAAAAACTATAATTTCACCCATTATTTGTCACATTTCCATTTTCTCAGTTATTCATTTAAATAATTACATATCTTTATATTAATAATTTATAAGTAGTTGAATCCAATGAGGATCTAGTGTGAACCCAAACTCTTTGACGATGCTACATCGATGGCAATTGGATTGTCTCCTCTGAATGTGGTATTGAATCCCATTGTGATCTCATCGTATACACAACATTAGAAATCAATTGTCTATATACCCTTGTTCCTCCTATGTGATGCATTCCTTACAAACCAACAACTTCACCTCCACATCAACCAGTTTTTATGAAAGCACTTTCTTTGTCGCCTTAGACGCCACCATCTTAGCTAGTGACATGCAAGCCACTGACATAAGGTGCAACTTTCTTTGCTTATGCTTATATTCTATTTGGCTCGGGCAATTCCAAAGTCATAATCCAATTGCTATTGAAACATCAACATTCCACCACTTCATTGGAAACTTCTTTAGAATGACAAGAATGAAGCAACCACTCTCCTTGGCGATTACTGCAAAATCAAACAACTCATTTATTCGCACCTAACAACGAATCTTCATTAATGCTATAGTATTATCCTGGCATACCAAACAAGTTAAGATTTGACATGGGGGATCCCAATCTTTAGGCTTACGAGACACTTAAAAATATTGAATGAAACTGATGGAAAAACAAGGATGCTACCTACGTTAACTTCTTTGATTCCGTTAAAGAAAATAATAGGCAATAAACTAGCATAGCTAGTTAATACATTTGGATTTTTCATCTCAATCAGTGGGACTTGTATTATGGGTTGTATATATATATATATATATAGTGTGGGGGTTAATTATAGAAAATATTTGTAGTATTGGAAGACAGTTTTTCAAGCAAAAGCTCATAGTTTAGGGTAAAGAGAGATTTTAGCCCTCTTATTTATTGGTTGAATGGTTTGTAATAAACAAAAATATATGTGGTTTTAAATTTTTTTTTATCAATATTATTCTTTGGTATGATTTGGGATCCTCGGGCATGGAATACAAAAATATGAGGTATTTGACGACTTATAAAAACATGTACATATAGTGAACATATATGTATAGATGAGTTATTATTTTTAGCAACCCTTTTCTATGACTATATATATATATATATAGCGGCCAAATGTTCTTATAAAAAGCATCAAAGGAACAACAACAAAAAAATGATATTATTAATTGTGTAGTAGACTTCCATGTTATGTTAGTGTGGAGTAGGATAATAGGGTTACACTTATAATACTTTATATTATGGAAAAATAATAGAATAATTGAAAATTTTATATCAAAATATTCTATCACGAAACTCAAATATTTTAAATTTGCTTTAAGATTAGTGTAATTCTACTTATTCATATGTTATGTTATTCTTAAACCAGATCTAAGTTTTTTGAGACTCATCCTCATGGAAAACCAAAGTTTTTGTAATATGAAACCAAATACAAACAATGATGATATATAACATTTTTAAATTTAATAAACTATGCATAAAAATTGCGTGGAATAAAAAACTACTTATCAAAAATATACATTTGCCAATGCATATGAAAAAGAATTTTTTAAAAAGCATACATTCCCATTTATTACACAACATTCAACCTATAAATAGAAGAGCTCAAATCTCTGCTTACCACGAACAATGAGCTTTTGCTTGAAATTTTCTTTTCCAAAACTACAAATGTTAATCAAAATTAGCCCCACTCTATTCCCATATATATAGCTATTATGGAAAATACCAAGTACCACTGATTGAGATGGAAACTTTGAAGGCATTAACTTGTTATCTCAATTTATTCCCTATTATTTTGTTCAATGACATTAGAGAGGCCGATGTAGGAAACATCCTTACGTTCTCATCAACATCGTATAAGATTTTTAGCAGACTCATAAACCTAAAGCTTGGGATCCCCTCATGTCAGATCTTAACTTATCTAGTACACCGAAATAATGTCACATCCTCCTAGGAGATCCTCCGTAAGTTGAGAATAAAAGAGTTGTCTTATTTTATAGTAATCGCCAAAGAGAAGGGTTGCTTCATCCATGCCTTTCTAATGAGGTTTCCAATGAAGTGGTGGAATGTTCATATTCTAATAGCAGTTGGATTACAACATTAGAATTGTGAGTGCCAAATAAAATATTTTTGCAGAAGAATAGGGAGATGTACATTATGCTAAATGACATGTAAAGGTGGAGGAAGATATACCATATGATCTTGGTGATGGTTTACACACAACTAGCAATGGCAATGCTGGAGGTTGATTTTGATAAAGGAGATATTTATGGTAGACGATGAATGGCATGCCTGCTATAAAATAGCATTAACTAATTCTCTATTTACCATACCGAAATTGCCACGTGTTGATAAATCTAGAAGTTGCAATTTTTTTGCTATAAACCTGGTCTTCCACCGTATAAAATGGTTGCCTATTTTATATATTTATTGCCACTCTATTAATATCTAATAAGCGTGATCTTAATGCATGAAAATTCAATTTAATTTTCTTATTTAATAAAATTGATAATTTTTTAGATATTATATACCATATATATATATATATATATATATATATATATATATATATATATATATATATATATAATATATATATATATATATATATATATATATATTAGTTTGTCTTATTGCTTCATTTTTTTGAAAATACATTTGAGCTAATGACCCAAACAACAACCAACAAAAACTACAAAAAATAATGGTTGTATTTTTTATAGATATCAACAAAGGCCTTACTATGAATAGAAAATTAAAATTGCAATCTATAAAATCATAAAATTATTGAAGTTAAATCAACCAAAGTAGTATTATATGTTAAAATTTCAAGTTGGACGTCTTAATGAACATCACTTGATAAAGAGTTGTATGATTTTATTTGTCAACTTTTTTTTTTTTTGGCAAAATTTCTATGCTTTGTCATGTACAAGATCTTTTTTCATTTATGTTTAAAGCCCATAGAAGGGCCTATGCATTAATACCAAAAATAGTTACAAGTTCTTATAGGGAATTATTGCCACTAATGTTTGATGAGATACATCCAAAATAAAAAAATCAAAAAAAAAAACCTATGAGCTTAAAATCCCCACTATAATACAAAATAAACTATGTGGCATCAAGGAGACACTATCCAGAAATGTGCCAGAAATAGATAAAAAAGGAATACATGTTGAATAACAACTTGTTTCTGAACATTCTTGGTGATTTTAATCCTCCTAAATAAGCAATACGCATAACTTAATAAGGAATATACTGAAGCCAAGAAATTTGACCAATCCACCAAAATAGATTGAAAATGTTAGCAACTAGCATCAAAGAATAGTAGCTCAAATGAAGAAATCTCCATAAAGAACATGCCAAAAAAGGAAGACAAAAAGGAATGAAACATGCACAACAAACAAAGAACCTGCTACTCAAAAAGCAGATAAACAAATATGTAATTCTAGAGAGAGACAAACCTTGAACAACTAACAGGCATACTTACGCTTGCAAGTAGCAGAAATATAACAACGAAAAGATAGAATCCCTCTGAAAATAAGAAAATACTAATCACAACTAAAATGAGAAGCAATAGCATAAAATTTTATAAAAATCATAGTAGAGCTCAACCTTAAGCAGAGAAGCCCATAGACAGCACAAAGCAGCACCATCAGAAAATGATACATTACAACCGACAATCGAGCAAGCAGGAACCCAAAATAAAAATACAACAGACAAAGAGTAGCAATAAAAAAGCACAGAGCAACCATTTTCTTCTTAAATAAGGGAGGCCAAACATGTCCAACCTAATTAAGCTACTAAGAAGACCAAGAGTAGAGTATTTGTCAAAGTAAGTGGAATTACAAGATTTAACTCCAAATTTAGCAAACTAATCAACACATGCATTACCTTCACGAAAAATATGCAATATCCTAAAGTTGGCTCTATTCAACAAAAAAATTATCTTTCTAAAATGGTAAAATATATTAGCATTTTGATAATTACAAGAATTCACAAAAGAAACCAACATTTTAGAATCAGTTTCAATCCAAATATCAAACATGTTATACTCAATAGCTAAAATTAAACCATTATAAAGAGCATACATTTCATCATAAATAAAATTATCATAGGAGAAATTCACAGCAAAACAGATAAATTCACAACAAAAAAATCAATGAAGGAACCTAAATAATCTCTAATAAAGCCACCACATCCCTTACCATTAATATTAACAACATGATCAATATTCAGTTTAAATTCATGAATCGAGGGCTTCATCCAGTTAATACTAATTGGCTTATTATTGATATCGGGACTGGGAAGTTCATGTTGAAATAAGAATACCAACAGTGCTTACCAGAAAAATGTTGAGGCTGCAGAAAACTATTAGTGAAAAGTTATTGAACTTTAGTTTTAAGGCAATTGATTACCCCCTGATGACTCATCTTAATGTTATTATACTTACTAAAATTATGTTTTTCTACATGAACTAAAATGCAAGAGTAGGGATAATAGTGACAATAAGCCATTTGGAACAATTATGAAACCAAACAGATAAAAATGAAGTAGAATTAACATTATTGAAAATACCATGAAGGCCTAAACCATTCTCCAATTCAACCTAGACCTTTTTAGCAATGAAGGCATGTATGAAAATATGATCTAAAGTTTCTATTTGGGAGCAACATTGGCATCTAGAAACCAAGTAAATACATTTTTTTAATGTTGGCTATCAACAAAAATTAAACCTTTAAGAACTCTCTAAGGATAGAAGCAAATATAAGAGTGGAATTATTTCATATTTTATCAAAAGTAATGTTGGAATCTTTCTTAAATCTAAAATTATCCCACATCCTCTTAAAATTGAAATCCCCAATATGAGAAAATTTAAATAAGGTAATATCATTAATTCAAGTGTTTAGGAATGTTAGTAATAGTGTCAATAATATTAGTGGTAAGAATATCCAAAAACATATTGAAACACCAATCTCCATTCTTAATGAAGTTGGAGATGTTAAAGGAGGAGGTAGAATGTGTATTAAAAATGGAGTCAATAGACTTATTTCTAATCCAGTCATCCTGTCAGAAATGGATTGCACAATTTCAGAGACCAATTGAAGAGTAGATTCTCCCAACCGTTTAATCCTTCAAATCCTATGCGAAACAGAGGATTGCCAACTTTTAAAAAAGCATAAAATAGGACGAATATTTTCCAAATAGATTTAAGTACTTAAAATTTTTTAATACTATTAATGGAATCATTATAGAAAATAATCATATCATCATCAAAAGAAAGATGAGAAACATTAAGACCACTAGAATTAAAATAACAAATGCTTCTATGTTAAGTAAAATAATGAATTAAGCATCTAGATAGATATTCAGTGCAATGATGTACAAAGATGGCAATGAAGGATCTCCTTGTCTAATGCATGTGGTAGCTTTAAGGAAATCCTTTGAACTTCCATTAATAATGATAAAAAATCCAAACATTTTTAATGGTGTTCTTGATAAGATTAATGAACTTGTTATCAAAATCAAACAAATTCAACATTTTATAAATAAAATTTCCATTTATATTATCATATTGTTTGGAATATCCAATTTAAATATTAAATTATGGCCCTTAACTTTTTTGTTGATATCATGAATAAGCTCTTGAGCAAAAAGAATATTATTAGTAATACCAATCCCTTTGACAATGCCAGTTTGATTTTTAGATATGATCTTGGGAAGAATAACAGTCAATATGAAGGGTAAATTATAGAGATAAGTTTATAAAAAATAGCTTAACAACTGATAGGTCTAAAATCATCACAAAAATATGATTATTAGTCTTAGGGATAAGAACAATAGAGATGCTAGAAAAACATTTAGGGACATTATCATTATTAAAGAAGGCATTAATAGCATTGCAAAGGTCATTTTTGAGAATATTCGAGCAATATTAGAAAAATTGGATAGTAAATCTATCACGGATAGCACCAAAGTCTTTCTTTATAATCTAATACAATTAAAAATCTCACCAGAATCTGGAGTTTGGAAAGATATTCATTATTCTGACTTGGAAATGATATGCAGAATGATGGAGAAAAGAATGGGGTTTAAAATTTTCATCATGACGAAGAATATATTTAAAATATTGAATGGCAAAAGCACTAATAACATCTTGGTCAGCAGACTAATCACCACAAGGAAATTTGATTTTGATGATATAATTCCTATTTTTATTCTTGTTAACAATATCATGGAAATACTTAGTGTTACTTTCACCTTCACAAAGGTGCTTCGATAAGGATTTTTGCTTCCAATGAGTTTCTTCATAATTTTGTAAAGTGATAAGATGTTGTTTAGCATTGCAAATTTGATTCCAATTTTCCAAAGAAGGGTCATTGGCAAAATGACTCTCAAAGTTAATGACATCTTGCTCAACTTTTTATTATTGAAAAATAATGTCAAAGTGATTTTTATTCCATCACCTCAACTGTTGTTTAAGTTTTTTAAATTTAAGGTATAGAATAATAATATCATTGTTACCATCACAGAATAATAATATCATTGCTACCATCATAATAAGTAATAGGGGCAAGCTAGTTATCCTTGACAATAATAAATGTTTTATGTTCAAGAAGTCGCATATTCTGAAAATGAAAGGGATAACCATACAAACTAATATATTGAATTTTTAGCTAAAATAGGAGTATGAAAAGAGGAAGTCCTACTTAAATGTTCAACAGCAATTACAGAAAAAGAAGACAGCCAGTCATTATTGAAAACACTTCAATCTAGACTTTCCCGAAAGATATTATTAGATAATGTAAAATTTGAACCAGTTTAAAAAATATCAGTAAAACCACACTCAAGGATCAAACTATTAAACTCATCCATAGTAACAATATTAGGCATTGAGCTAGCTTATTTTTTATAAGCATTAGAAATGATGTTGAAATCCCCTCAAATGATCAACAGGACGTTGAAAAGATTATTAAAATCGTTCAAGTTCTGCCAAAGATTTCTTCTAACAATTTTAGAACAACTCACATAAACAAAAGATACCATAACAGAAACATTAAAAATAGATAAGTTAGATTGAACAACTCTCTCAAAATCACCAAGAATCTTCAGAAACATGTAATTCCATAACAACAAAATTTTACAATTAATATTTGCATGGGAGTAGGAGAAACCCAATTACTTTTGAAAAGTATTAATTTTTGAAGCATCAATCATAGGCTCCAAAATAGCCAAAAAAGAAATATTTTGAATTCTGCTAATATGCTTTAAATGCAAATGGGTATCAATTTTTCCAATGTTGCTTATGTTCTAGATTATAGAACTATCATGATAATGGGGAACAAAAGAAGCATTGGATTTAAGAAGTTTCACCTCTATAAGAAAGTTGACTTTTCTTCTTCTTCTTTTTTTTTCTTATTCCTTTTACTCTAAGCTAAAGAGTAATCATCTTTTAAAATATGCATAGCATTTAAATCAATTTCCTTTTGAGAGCATTTATCATATCACCCATCATCAATAGATTGGGTTTCTCCTTCCTCCCATATAGAATTAGATTTGTTGGATTGGCTACATCTATCATTTTCTTCCTCATCCTCAATTCCCTTAGCTGCATTAGATTGAGGTAATACAACATCTTTTTGGCACAACTGAGAATCAGATATAGTAGAGTTAGAGATAGAAATAATAGGATGTAAATTTGAAATATTAATATAATTAGAAGAGAGATAAGGTTCACCCTCAACAACAACATTAGGGTACTTTTGAGTAATAGGTAGGATTGCCTCATTAACATCATTAGTAACATCGAGATCTAAATTAATAGAAGAACCAATTAATTGATTAAACAAAGGATTGGAATTCAAAGCCTCCAGTATAATATTCTCCTTAGTTTCAATAGCCAGAGGGTATGAGATTTTATTTTTAACAACAGGAGCTGAGTAATTAGATTTGTCAGCTCTTGGTTGATAAATTTATCTGATTGACATACCCAAGAATTTAAACCAATTTAAGGTTTGGATTCTAAGTATTCCTTAGGTGGTAGTGAAGCATAAATTAATCTGATTGACATACCCAAGAGTTTTGCATATCCAAAATTTTAAGGCCTAACCTATATAGTGTTAGGGTATTGTTTAAAAATGTCCAATTCAACCAAAACCCTAGCCGCAGAGGGTTTTGAACCATTAGTAGTAGCAAAATCGGTTTGTAAAAGTCTACTAAAAAGGGAACCAAGACCATGAAGAATTCTTGTGGTAAATAGGTGAGGCCTTAAAATAAGGAATGAAATGTAAATAAGAACAATGGGAAATTCCTTAATGATGTCAAACATGGGAGACCATTTTATCAACTTCATGCAGCAATTTTAGACATTATAAAATCTATGACAAAAATTATAACTATAATCTAAGCCATTTGTTTGATAAGAATATGTTGAGGTTCAAATAAAGTGAAAGAAAAATCTCCAGATAATTTTAGCTAGAAAAAGAAATTACGAATCAGAACTAGTTTCAGCTGACGCATAGTAAACTTACCGACCAAGGAAACTCAAATGGGAAAAAATCGCTTCAATCTCCCCCTCTTAAATCCATAAGGTGGTCAGCCCGCAATGGGTGGTTGCCTTAAGATCCGGAAAGGAGTTGATTGTTAGGGCATCTTTAAAAAATTGTTTTTTATTTTCCATTAAGAAAACTAGGATCAAGAAGTTTACAGGCCATTATGTCGGAAAAAATGAGATCAAAGCAAAAAAAACTAAAACAAAAAATGTGACCATACGAATAATCAAAATCATAGAAAACTAGCCAGCTAAGAAGAAGAAACAGTTAGAGTATGCTTCTTAAAGCTCATAGTGGAAGAACGCATGAGGAAAATGAAAGAGAACCAAGATTTCTTGGGAAAAAATAGGGCCGGTTGAGTGAGAAAACCTAGGAGAGCAGATTTTCGATAGCATGATATGTTGTATAGGATAGTGACTTCAGTGAAGGAAGATCGACTGACTATTGATTTCTATTATTACATGCAAGATGAGATTACAAAGGGATTCTATGCAATAGTGGGGCCCATCCAATGACCATCAAAGTAATCCTGTTTGAAATGAACTTTTATTTTATCCAATTAACGTACGCTCCTCTACGTTCGGTTTAGGCAAAAAAAGCGCTTGTACTGAGTACCGAGTTGTACCGAGTTTTTTTCAAAAAACTCGGTACAGGCGCTTTTTTGCCTAAAACCGAACGTAGAGGAGCGTACGTTCACTGGATGTAATAAAAGTTCGTTTGAAATAGCTATCAAGAGATTTGCTTTCAAAATGCATCCAAAAGACAAACAAAAACTCAAAAATTTTATTTATATTTTGAAATAACTAGTATAAACGTTAATGGTATATAATATCAAAAAATGTTTATATCAATTCTATTAAATAAGGAAATTAAATTGTATTTTCATGCATTGAGTGCACACATATCAAATATTGGTGGCGTGGAGTATAATATATAAAAAAAGACCTTTTTTTTTAGGGTTGAAGACTTGGTTTAGCAAAAAAATTGTAATATCAAGTTGTATCTACACAATTTAGGTGTTTAAAATAGAAGATTAGTTACTGCTATATTTATATATAGCAATTATGTCTTTCATCTTCTATCATAATCATCTCTATCATCGAAAGCCATCGCAAGTTGTCTATAAGCCACCTCTAGGATCATATGGTATATTTGCCTCCACCTTTACATGTCCTCTAACATAGGTTACATCTCCCTCTTCCTTTGAAAGTATTCTAGCTGGCTTTTGTAATTTCATTATTGTAATCCAACTGCTATTGGAACATCAACATTCCACCACATCATTTGAAAGCTCTTCAAAAAGGTAAGGATGAAGTAACTCCCCTTCTTGACTATTACTTAAAAATCAGACAACTAATTTATTCACACCTTACGACAGATCTCCAAGGAGGTTTTCAAATTAAATGGCATCTGATATAATTTAAGAAAAATATTGTGTATTAATAAATAGAATTACACAAATTTTAAAGCAAATTTAAAAGGTTTGAGAAACATCTTAACAAATTTTTTTATAGAATAATTTAATATAAACTTTTCAATTATTCTATTATATATTCATAATATAAAATATTATAACATGGAATCCTTTCATTCTTCTCCACATAAATATAAAATGGAGTTGCTACTTTTTTTTTGGGTAAACCCGGGGCTCAAAGCCCATATATTAATAACTGAAAAAACAACTTACAAGTAACCTGTGAAAAGAAAGAAAATAAAAGCCTAACCAAAATAACACAAAGACTATAACAAGGCCAAAATTGGACATATGACAATACAAAAGACTCAGAATTTAGGACAAGTTTCATTCATCAAGATATATCTGATAGCGTAAACGAGAAGTTCAGGCGGTGGCACCGGTTGCCCAAAAGGCAAGAGTAATAGATAGCAAATTCCAGCAAAAGCGGCCATCACAGCACCTCCAGCCTGATTTTGAAAGTCCACAAAAGCGAGCCAGGTTGCCGCAGAGGCCCTCCATGGCTCGGAGAGACTGCCCTTGCTCATCATAGTCAGTAAGCCAAGCGTCCTCCAATGCCAGTTATAGTCTTTGCAGTATACCCAGGAAATTTTATGTAAGAAATCCACTAGCAATCTGGAATGAGATCTGCATTCCCAAAAAACTTTTCCCCAGGTCTGAAAAAAACAATATCGCAAAAATTGGGCCAAAAAAATGAACCTGGGAGAAAAAAGGGTCCCGAAATTTGTGTGATGGCCAACCAAGACAACCTGAAGGTCATTCAGCATCCTCCAGCACAACCAAAAAACAAGGAAATAGTAGACTAAATACCCGTAAACCTTTGAAATAAAGTAGGTTTGTGCTTCCATTTTGCAGTTTTCAGTCTAAAAGCCAAAGATATGTTGCAGATGATAGTAGCCACATTATTTTTAAGATTAGAAGAAACGTCGATTGTTACGCTCTCTCCAAATATGATACGTAATGCAGCTAATGGCTAAATAACAAAACTCTTTATCAGTTCTATCAAAACTTAAAGAGTTTTCAATAAAATCCAGCGCTTGGGGCAAAGTCGGTCTAAGTAAAAAACTGTTAAAATCCGGCAAAATGTGCTTGAGAATGTAAAAGGTGAAATCACAGTCAAAAAATAAGTGTGAGTGATTCTCAAGATGTCCCAAGCAAAGAGAGCAGTGAGGAGGCACCTGGATACCCCTCATAATCAGATTATCCGCAGTTTTCAATTTTCCAATTCTAGCCATCCATGTAAAACAGGCATACTTAAGTGCATGATTTTTATGCCTAATTGAAATATTCCAATCAACCTTAGGGATGTCAGAATAAAAGTGCTGAATGAAGTTTCTAAAAACCCATTTAGTAGACCCCTCCCATAAAACTTCAGTATGATCTTGAATATCCACAGCCTTAATGTTACCACATAGACTTTGAGATAATAAAGAAGGTAGCTGCCAGCTATTACCCAAAATAAAATCTCTCACCCGAGCAGCTTCCAAAACCGGAAGATGAAAAGTGTCACAGATAGATTGCCCATTGAGCCACGGGTCCCAAAGGAAAGAGCAGTTACAATTTTTTGACACAGGAAAAGATAATGCCTCTTTGATTTTATAAACAGTGGCAGATATTTTATGCCAGAATTTAGATGCGGTAGAAGGGGAATGCTTCCAAGGAGTAATATACTTAGACTGAAACCAGCAGCTAAGAAGATTTTGGTTGTTATAAAATCTTCCAATAATGGAGCAGCAGACACCGAAATACATAGCATCAAAAGATGGAATACCAAGACCTCCAGCATATTTTGGAATAGTAACTTTAGACCAAGAGATGAGGTGCAGTTTTCTCTCTAACAAGTTGTTGTGAAATAGAAACTTGGAGCAAAGTTTGTTGATGATAGTACAACAACCCTTAGGTATGATAGAACCCCTAATCCAATAAGCAATGGAGTTAGTGATAGTAAATTTGAGGAATTGAACCCTACCTGCAAAAGAAAGAAATTTGTTTTTCCAACCAGCAAGTAGAGCAAAAATTTTGCTCAGAAGTGGTTGGAAGTGAGTAACTTTGAGTCTTTTGGGAGATATAGGGATACCCAAATAGGTAAGATGAAGATTGACATTGAGAATACCCAGCACCTCGCAGATACTTTGATTTTCCGAATCATGATGAGAGAAAATGATGGCACTTTTATTGGTATTAATTTGGAGTCCAGAAAGAGAAGCAAAAAGTTGCAAGCAATTGTTCAGATGAATGGCATTTTCTCTAGATGAATCTCCCAAAACCAGCAGGTCATCAGCATACATCAAATGATTGACGTAGAAATCTTTGCATCTTATGCCTTTGAAAGTGTGGGTGCCAGAAGGGTCAGTCAGGATATTGGATAAACCATCCATTGCAATACAAAAAAGGAGGGGGGATAAAGGGCAGCCTTGCCTCAGGCCCGAACTGGATTTAAAGAACCCCTCAAGGGAGCCATTCAAGCAAATGGAGTAATGAACCTCGTTAATACAACCTTTTATCCAAGCAACAAAAATCTTCGGAAAACCCTCCTGTAAAAGTCTAGCAATAATAAATTCCCTATAGACCGTGTCAAAAGCTTTTTTGACATCCAGTTTAGCACAGAATTTTTTATTGGGGCCTTTGAAATCTCTAAGTAATTCAGCAGCAAGAATAATATTATCAGTAGAACATCTGTTGGCAATGAAACCCGATTGACTTTCATGAATGATGAAAGGGAGAACCACTTTGAGCCTGTTAGCAATGACTTTAGCAACAATTTTGTAGAGAACGTTGCAAAGAGAAATTGGCCTAAAGTCATTGATGTTGGAAGCATGAGAGCATTTAGGGATTAAAGCAATGGCAGTCGCTTTAACCCCTCTCGAAAGAGAGCCGGAATGAAAGAAATTGCAAACCGCATTATACACTTGCAACCCAATGAGATGCCAAGATTTTCTATAGAAAGCAAAAGTGAAACCGTCAGGTCCAGGTGATGAGTTTTCATTTCCATAAAAAATCGCAAGCTTGACCTCATCCAAAGTCAAATGAGCCACCAACATGCTACAAAAGTGAGGAGGGACCAGATTTCCGTGAGGGATATTCAAAGGTAATTGAAGGGGAGGATGTGGCGTATTGAACAAGCCCTCAAAATGATTGATTATGGCAGAGGAAATCTCATTAAACTTTGTGAAGTGGCCCTCAGGAGTGGAGATCTCCTTAATGGATTTTTTGTTGTTTCTACTTCTTATGTGGGAAAATAGAAAACCAAGATCGTCTTCCCCTTTAGTAAGCCATAGGACTTTAGCTCTTTGTGATAACCAAGCAGACCACTGAGTTTGCAAGTATGCAAGCTCCAAATTAATTTCCTTCAGGTTTTGATTTAACTCAAGATCAAGAGGATTGGTTTGCAAATCAACCAAGCATTGCTTCTGTTTGCATTTAGATTCTAACAAGGCATTAGTAAGATAGGAAGTAGATGCCCAATTCTTGTTTTTTAGAGATCTTTTTAGCCTTTGAAGACTATGGTAGAAGGAAGCCATGGGGCTTCTAGCCGATCGGGAAGAGAAAGCATCAAGGACATCATCCCAATATCCCTCCATATTTATCCAGTAATTTTTGAACATGAATCTAACAGATAAAGCATTTTCATGAGAATAGTTGAATACTAAAGGGGAGTGATCCGACCCAAGATGTGATTCCACACTGTAGTAGGCATTAGGAAAGATATCCAAAAAAAACATTGTTAACCAGTACTCTATCCAGTTTGATGTGTATAGGATTATCCACTCTTTGGTTAAACCATGTGTAAAAAAGGCCCGTGGATGAAAGGTCTTGCACCCCACAATTAAAGATGAAGCTATTGAGTTCTCCAAATCTGCTGGGAGAGGAGATAGAGCCACCAACTTTTTCAGTATCATATCTGTTAGGAAAGTTGCTATTTGCATGTTTTACATTCTTGCAACTTGTATAATTTTGATGATTCCAAATATTATTGTTTTATGTGTTGTTATCTCCTAACATTTTTTGAAAGATTTGTTTTGCTCTTGTGTGTACTAATATTTCAGGAAAATTGAACTCCAGACTACGAAGACTTCAAATCAAATTCAGCATGAGATACTTTGTGAATTTGAAGCTTGTACTTTTTATTTGAATTAATTTTGAGAGGGAGTGTTTGTAATTGAGTGAATAAATTCACACACACTAAAGGAGATCTTCAAAAAGTTTTTGTACTGATCGTATGGAACGAACATTGTTCGTACGGGACGATCAGATCAGTTATCTCCTTGTAAGAGCAATGGAACGGACAGGAACTGAACTGGAAAATTTTTCTAAGTCATGATTGTCCAGACGAAATCATTTTAGTCCCAGGACGAGTTTCTCTCTGTAAAAATTTCGTCCAGACGAAGTCCTGTTCGTCCAGGACGATGGGAACCGACTATGGAAGTTTCAGGCAACGTTTTGTAGTTTTCGGAACCAACTTTTGATATAACTGTTCGTACGGGATGAACCTATTTCGTCCAGGACGAAATTGGTTCGTATTGATGCATAAATGGTTCGTACGGGACAGTTTTTTACACAGTTCGTCCGTACTAACTCAATTTCGTACAGGACGATCCAGTGCACAGAAAAACATATTTTTAGCAGTTTTTTGGGCGGTTTTTCATGTCCTTTCTATATAAGGAGTCCTAGAAACTATTACAAGTGCCTTTGGAGTTGTTTTCTCTTGAGAGGGATCATTAAGTGTGAGAGTTTGGGAGAGATTATAAGAGTGAAGAGTGAGAGATCAAGTGAGGGGTTTGTGAGGGATTCACAAGGTTACTTGAAGAAGAAGATCTCTTTATTTCTTCCCATCTCCTTTGAAGGCTCTCAAGTGAAGTTCAACAACATCGGTCTGGTTCTCTGCCGACACTTGGAGAGTGTAAAAGGACGACAAAGTGTATCTTTGACAGCCATTGTGTCTTCGTTCTTTGGGAGAAAACTAGAAGAGAGAACTTGAAAGGGAGAGAGGAAAGGGTGGAGTTTGAGAGAGAGAAGATCCTTGGAGGGGATTTCAAGGGAGTGTGGATGGGATATTCACACGGTTGCTCCAGCGAACTTGCACTTAAGTACCATCGGATTCAAGGGTCGTCTTGAGGGAAGTTTTGGCGAGAAGAAGATCTCTTTGGTGTCAAAGAACCCGGCTACTCCGCCGCACCGGGGAAGGTGAAAGTGATTTTGTACATGCTTCTCCGCCTTGCTGTTGGGGCAAAAGGAGAGTCACTTTGTGGTATTAGTGCAATACTCGGAGGGTGCCTCCGGGGAGTGGACGTATGTCAAGGTTTGACCGAACCACTATAAATCTGGTGTGTTCTTTCTTATTTTTCTTCCGCATTTAATTTCATTGCAAGTTGTTTACTCTAGTTGAAAAGTTTATTTTTTAAACTTTAAATTTAACTTGCATTAATAATTAAAAAGGTTTTCTAAAAATTCAAGAGTAGAAATATAATTTTTAAATTACCAATTCACCCCCCTCTTGGTTAGCCTTGGGATATTAACTTAGGTTTAACAACCTATTCACTAGACCCAACAATATCTGCAACAATTAAAATCTCCCATAATGACCCAAGGTTGGTCCAAAGGGGGAGAAGAGGAGATAATATGTTCCCACAGGATTTTTCTCTCTTCCACAGAGTTAGAAGCATATATCACAAAAAGATAAATCGGAGGATGAAAACCCATCGATAAAATGCCATGTATGTGTTGAGAAGAAGAGGCTATTAGATTAAAAGAGAAAACAGAAGCATCCCATTTAATCTAAATCCTTCCCAAAGCAGAGTCCCAAAATTGTTGCAACTACCTTCGTTCTCAAAAAGACAATGAGAATGCAAAAACCACGAATCTTCAAAGGAAGCAGAGGAAATTTTGGCTTCTAAAACACATAACATCTTGAGGTCAAAAGAGCTAATCAGAGACTTACAAAAACTGACTTTGTCAGGGCTGTTAAACCCCCTAACATTCCAACTAGCAAATTTGGGTAAGGACATTAAGAATTTTGACCTTTGGCCTTCTTGGCCGATTTGCCTTTATACGTTTTGACTTGTTGGGGGATTTCTCTTTATCGACAGAAGATCTAGTGTTGTGACAATTCGGTTCAGAGAGAATCTGAGGCCGGGAGTACGGAGGTGGGTCATCAACAGCAACCGATGATGAAGAGATTTTCGTCTCCGAGAAGGATTCAGAAGAGTCAAAATGATTCTGTTCATCAGTTTGCAAAGAGGCAAACTTGTTCAGGAGAGGAATTTTTGGAGGATGTAGAAGATTGGGGGAAGTAGGTTTACCAGAAGAAGAGGTTTCTTCTGTAGGTGAATTGAGATTTGGCAGCAGGGCTGATTTTGAATGAGAGGGCGCAGGATCAGAAACGTTCTGTGCCAGGGCAATAGTGGAATGATTAACCTGGGGCTGAACTAAGGGAGGATCATTGCGGGTCTGGGTAATAGCAGATTGGGAGGGAATCAGTACTGGCGGGGCAGTAGGAATAGTGGTAGGAATAGGATTAACTGGTGTGATGGGAGGTTTTGGTGGAGGAAGGTTAGACGGAGATCTATGAGGACGGTTAGAATGAGGTCTAGAAGTACTTTTGCCTCTATTTTTGGGTGGCTGGGGAGGGAGGACTGGTTGTGGATTTGGGTTTTTGGGGCAAAGGGAGAAATGATGAATCAAAGATCCACATCCTTCGCATTTTTCAGGTTTCCAATCATATAAAACTTTCAAAACTAGATCTTCGCCTTTTATTTCAATCGAAATTTCATCCGGCAAAACTGAGTCTTTCGAGATAAGAACACATACCCGAGCGAATGCTAAACGAGTCCGATTAGCCGTTAGGGAATCAACAGAAATCGGAATACCAACATAGCTCGAGATTTTGGAAATACCAGTGGGGGTCCATAGTGCCAGAGGGAAGTCGACTATCTTGATCCAAATCGGGATAGGAGCAGCCTCATCACGCTTTGACTTAAATTTAGGAGACCAACGCTGAAGAATAAAAGGTTTACCTAACAGGAACCATGGTCCACCCGAAAGTACCATCTCCAGATCCTCCTCTGTAGAAAATTTAAGTAAGAAGAAACCGTCTGCCAAGGAAAGAAGTGTCATAGAACCTTTAAGCTGCCAGAGCTTCTGCATGGCTTTGAGCAAGCGCTCATAGAAAGGTCGAGGCCCCAACGAATAACCAATGAGCGCTGATGTCCATATGGTCTTCCCTTCTGAAAGATCATCCGCTTTAAAAGAAAGCTTTTGTCCAGGAGAGTAAAAGGACGCCGGGAAAGGGGTCGGCTTGAAAGAAGAGGCCAAGACGTTGGCCGCATAAGAAAGGCCTCCCGGAGAAGGACCAAGCACTGAAGAGGAAGGAAGTGGAGGGAAGTCGAGCGGAGAGGCGGCCATCGGGGAGGGAGGAGCCCTCCCAGGCGCGAAGGCGAAGGAGACAACGCAGGCGGCATAAACCCTAGCAGAGAACCCTAAGGAAAAGCCACTCTATGTAGAGAAACATATGTGATGCGTCTTCTGCAATTGCAAAGGAAAACGAAGCTGAGCTTTGGAAATCCAAATCAGAAGGGAAGGTGCTCAAGATAGAACTTTGTCGATTTAGTGGTGCCAAGATTTACTCTGGCAAGGGTATCAGATTTGTTCGAGGCGACTCCCAAGTGTTTCTCTTTTCAAACTCAAAATGCAAGCGGTACTTTCATAATAAGTTGAAACCTACCAAGCTTACCTGGACAACAATGTACAAGAAACAACACAAGAAGGACATTCATGATGAAAATGTGAAGAAAAGTCGTTGTGCCGCAACGAAGCCTCGTCCCAGGTCAATTGTCGGTGCTTCCTTGGAAGTTATTAAAAAGAAAAGAATTGAGAAACCTAAAGTTCGGGATGCTGCTAGAGAAGCAGCTCTGGGTGAGATTAAGGAACGGATAAAGAAGAATAAGGATAAAAAGAATGCTATGAAGGCCGAGGTTTTGGCCAAAATACAGAAAACCCAGATAAAGGATAATGTGCCATGGTGGTGGGAAGTGTTGATTTATCAGTTTTTACATGACCCAAAGTTTACTTCTGGTTGAGTTCTCTTGTTATGGAGAACTTTAGAGTTCCTTTGTTGTGATGGACGTCATATATGATATCAGATCTAAATCCTTAATTTGATCTATTTTGTGAATGTAGTTATTTTATTTTATGTAATCCTATTCTTTGAAAGCTGCTTTTATTACTTGTGCAATTAGCCAATTACTCAATCTCTTTACTCGGGACTCATGTGGATGCTTGAACATGATTGAGTGTATTTGTGGAGCTTAAAATCCTAATAAAAATTTTATCCTCTTATTTATTAATTTTTCAAATTTTAGGACTTATTTCATGCCAAATTTTATATAGTGAAAATTAAAATAAAGATAGGCACTCCTTCGAACTTATCTCCCTCCTTCGACCTCTCCTGCTCACTTAAACAAAAATACAAAAAATCGTGACCTCGCTTCCCTTCTCGCGGAAATTAAATACTTCGAATACAAAGGGATATGGGCCCATGTTAAAGCTCATTTTTTTCATTAATTAATATGACATGCATGTCCCTTTTAATTTAAATAATATTTTATAAGGACACATTTTTGTCGTTTTTGACACAGGTCCGAGTCGTACTGGGTATGTGTCTATGTCTGGTACATGTTCGATGTTGCATACCCTAATGTAAAGGTGTATTAGTGCATCATAACTCCTAATCTATACACTCCAACTTTACTAATTACATTTTAAATGTGGATCGTTTAGAACCACATATGTTTGGCCTTTACTATTCCTTGTCTAATAACCAAATGAATGGACCCATCAGAAGAAATTTGGATTATGGATAGGGTAATTGTCAACATTCTTTAATTTGACATATTTTTCCTTATTCCTTCAAAACTCTTCCGCCATTAAGTTCAGTCCACTCACCTTTTCTGATTAATACTAGTGACAATTATGAAACACATATTCAATTTAAAAAAAAAAGACCAATTTTTTGGGTTCAATACATTGTAAAAACACCTATAGCTTTTCATGGAAGGTGACCCCATATGTATCATTTGGAAAAAGCTCAAGAGTTAAAAAAAGGTTATAACACCCTCAATGAAACAGTTCTTATTATTTTTCCTCATAAGTTAGCAATTTAAGTCTTGAGCAAAAGTCAACTCTTGGAATCCTCTCCTCTAAATTTTGTTCTTCTTTCTAAAGATAAATATATAATGTATAATATCATCTTTGCATCCAACACTAAATATAGTTGGATCTTTCAAACTGTCAAAGAGCATTGGCTTGTTAATGAGGATAACCTGAAAATCCTTTAACAAAAGAATGGAAGAAGACAATCGTACTTACATCAAAGGTATGTGCTCCATAAATGACATATTCAACTTGAAAAAAGATATCTCAAAGGAGATAGTGTTGGGAAATTTCTATATATGGGCCAATATATTTTTATACATATAAATAAAGAATTATATATTAGACGCTATCTAAAATTAAGCCAATTAAATTCGTGATCTATTTAAGTATTAAATTATAATTTGGCTTATGTGGCATCTCAATTAAATTTTGTATGGAATTAATTTGTGTAGAGGTCGGGTATTTATTTTATTTTAATGATGGGCTGAAATAAAATATTTTACACTTTAAGTATATAAGGGTCGTGGTCCCCAGTTTAAGCGGTGAAGTTCTCATTTCCCTCATTTCCCATCTTGAGTGAAAAGAAGGGGTCTCTCGCTCTCTTGGAGAACACTACTCTAAACGTGGAAGATCGAAAGACCTTGATTTTGCATTTCAATGGATTCAGGTACGCTTCCGAAAACTTATTCTCGATGATTTAGCATGTCTTTCGGAGACGATCGAATTCTTTTCTGTCTCCGTTAAAATCCTAACAAGTGGTATCAGAGCCAGGTTGTCATGTTGAATTAACGAGAAATGATTTTCTATAATCATGTTATTGATTAGTTCTGTTTTTCGATCACTAGAAATCTTCTTTAGTGATTTTTTTTATGCAAAGATTTTGATTTCTCTGTATAAATTAATTGTTATAATTTTCAAAACTAATTTGTTTAAGATCTTAGTTAGTTTTGAGAAATTCAGAGAAATTAAGAAATTTTTTATATGAACAATAATTCAATCGTTTGTTGATTTTTTGACTGTTCATTATCACTTTTTTGGTTTATCATTTTCAATCCATTGAAGAAGATGAACTGTCAGTTTCCATTTGCGATTACCGTAATTGAAAAGATGTGACTATTGGATAATTACGGTTAATTTTACAAGTCATTTTATTTTGACGTTTTGTTTCTTTATAAATCAATTAATTATTGATAACTGTATAAAGTAATTGTATCTTCTTTTTCCTATGCATTCCGAAATAGATTTAATATATATCTATTATTAATGATGGTTTACTGGCATATTTAAAGCATTCTCGATTTCAATGCCTTTTGAAATCATTTCATTAACTCTTGATTAATATTGCTTATGAATTCAAGTTTTATCCTGTTATAGTCAAAGCAATATTTGTTGACTTAATTTTGTATATGATGAGAGAATAATACAATTTTATCTTATGTGAAAATTTTCTCATTTGATTTTATTATTCATTAAATTAAATTTAAATTAAATTGAAATAATATGTCACCAAAGTGACCTCTATTAAATCAATTTATTTAATTTAAAATTAATTGAATAATGATATAAAGAATTTTTCTAGTCTATACGAAAATTAATCGGCCTAAAGGAAGATTATTTTTGGCCGGACTAAAAAGATATAGTTATAAATATGTGATAATTTAAAATTATTCATGCATATAGTAAGTCGGTCCAAAGAAAGGCTTATTATTGGCAGAATTTTTTATCAATATTTATTAACTATAATTTTAAGAGTACCATTTACACATTATAATTTCTGTCCAAAGACTAAATTATGATGTTGTTTTAGGTATCTTATAAAGGGCCCACCATATGCTGTTACTAATTGTGAGCTTATTATTTTTGTTCTTTTTCAGTTAATGTTTCTTCTATATCTGCCAATTTGAATAACATTTCACTACTTAATGGCTCTAATTTTAAGAAATAGAAAGAGCACATTACTATAGTTCTTGGGTGTATGGATTTAGACTATGCGATTTGGACTGAACGTTCTCCTGCCCTTATTGCAGAAAGCACTATTGAACAAAGGGTAAATTTTAAAAAATGGGAGCGTTCAAACCGCATGAGTCTAATGATCATGAAGCACTCAATTCCAGATACCATCAGGGGTGCAATGCCTGAGGAGGAAAATGCTAAGAAATTCCTAAGCCAAATAGTAGATCGTTTCGTACGCTCTGAAAAGGTTGAAACAAGTACTATTCTAAGTAAACTTATTTCAATGTGGTATAAAGGCAAAGGAATATAAGAGAGTACATTATGGAAATGTCTAATCTTGTTACAAGACTAAGAGCATTAAAGTTAGAATTATCTGATGACATTCTTGTGCATCTAGTTTTGATTTCTCTTCCTGCACAATTCAGTCCTTTTAAGATAAGTTACAATACTCAAAAGGAAAAATGAACTCAATGAGCTCATTGCTCAGTGCGTGCAAGAGGAAGAAAGATTGAAATAAGAAAAGGTAGAAAGTGCTCACTTAGCTTCTTCCTCTCATAATTTTGCCACCAAGGAAATGGATTATAAAGTTAAAGAGCTGCAGATAAAGGGACTTCACAACCTAAAGTGCAACAGAAGCAAGATCAGGTTATTACTTATTTCTTTTGCAAGAAGACTGGTCATGTGAAGAAGGATTGTCCAAAATATGCTAACTGGCTCGTCAAAAAGGGTAAACTTTTGAATTATGTTTGTTCTGAAGTTAATTTGTCCTTAGTACCAAATCACACTTGGTGTAGATACAGGTGCAACTACTCACATAAGTATGACTATGTAGGGTTGTCTAAGGAGCAGAGTGCCAACTGATGCTGAAAGATTCATGTATGTGAGAAATGGAAATAAAGCTCCTGTTAAAGCTGTAGGCTTATATAGATTGTACTTAGAATCTGGTTGTACTTTGATTTTTGTGAGACTTTTTATGTACCGTCATTTAGACGGAATCTAATTTCTATTTCATGTTTGGATAAATATGGTTATTCTTGTTTATTTGGAAATGGAAAATTTAGTCTCTTTCAGTGTTCTAAAGTTGTTGGTACAGGTTCTTTGATTGATAATTTATATAAATTGGATATTCTGCCTCACAGGTAAATGAAACTTTGTATATAAATAATTTTGGTTCAAAGAGAAAATTAACTGATGAGAATTCATTTATGTTATGTCACAAGCGCTTAGGACATATTTCTAAACAAAGAATTAACAGGCATGTGTCAGATGGATTTTTGATTCCCTAATGATACTAATTTTAAAATTTATATTGAATGTATTAAGGAAAAAACAAACAAATATTAAGAAATTAAGTGCCAAAAGGAGTTTGAATGTCTTGGAATTAATACATACTGATATTTGTGGTCCATTCCCTACACTTCTTGGAATGGGTCATCAGTATTTTATTACTTTCATAGATGATTATTCTCATTATGGGTACCTATACTTAATTACATGAGAAATCAGAATCTCTGGATGTATTTAAGATCTTCCAAGCTGAAGTTGAAAATCAACTTGGTAAGAAGATAAAAGCTGTCAAAATCTGACCGTGGTGGTGAATACTATGGTAGATATGATGGATCAGGTGAACAACGTCTAGGCCCTTTGCGAGATATTTGGCAGAATGTGGCATCGTTCCTCAATACACAATGTCGGGGACTCCAAGTCAAAATGGTGTAGCTGAGAGACGAAATAGAACCTTAAAGGATATGGTTAGAAGTATGATTAGTCATTCTTCTTTACCAGAATCACTTTGGGGAGAAGCCTTAAAGACTGCAGTTTATATTCACAATAGAGTTCCAAGTAAAGTAGTAACTAAAATCCCATATGAGTTGTGGACTGGAAAGAAGCTTAGTATTAGGCCTTTTCATGTCTGGGAATGTCCAGCTGAGGCTAGGCCTTATAAGCATAATGAAAGAAAATTAGACTCAAGAACTGTTAGCTGTTATTTTGTTGGATACTCTGAAAGGTCAAGAGATTTAAATTTTATGATTCCTCAAATAAATCCTTCTTTGAGACGAGAAATGCTAAATTTATTGAGGATGTTAAATATAGTGGGAGTGATAAATTAAAGATTTTGATTTTGAGGAGGAATATGTTTCTATTCCTACTATTACAATTGAAAATGATAAGGTAACTATGCTGATATTATTCAGATTATAAATCCAGATAATCAAAATAATCTTGAATTATATCTCATTCATATGGAAAGACAACAACCTCAAACTGAAGTGTTATTAAGGAGATCCACAAGGGAAAGGAGAACAGCAATTTCAGATTATTATATTGTATATCTCCAGAGCATGAGTTTGATTTAGGATTGGAAGATGATCCAATCTCATTCAGTCAGGTCAAAAATGTTCTATTCTCAAAAGTGGATAGAAGCTATAGAAGATGAGATGAAAATCTATTTTGAAAGACAATGATGTTTGGGATCTTTCTGAATTGCTTGAAGGAGCAAAACCTATTGGTTGTAAATGGATTTTTAAAACCAAAAGGGATGCAATAGGCAATATTGAAAGATATAAAGCACGTCTAGTTGCTAAAGGTTCACTTAGAAGGAATCATTGATTATAAAGAGACTTTCTCTCCAGTTTCTTCGAAAGACTCTTTTAGAATCATTATGGCACTTGTAGCTCATTATGATTTAGAGCTACACCAGATGAATGTAAAGACTGCATTCTTTTAATGGAGACTTGAGAAAACTATATATATGTTGCAACCAAAAAATTTTCAATCTTCTGATTCAAAATATCTGGTATGCAAATTAAAGAAATATCTATGGTTTAAAGCAAGCTTCCCGTCAATGGTACAAGAAATTTGATCAAGTGATTTCTTCATTTGGCTTTAAGGAAAACACTGTTGATCAATGTATTTACATAAGGTCAGTGGGAGTAAGTTTATTTCTTGGTGTTATATGTTGATGATATTCTGCTAGCAAGCAGTGATATAGGCTTATTGCTTGAGACTAAGAGATTTCTTTCAAATAAATTTGAAATGAAAGATCTTGGAAATGCATCTTTTGCGTTGGGTATACAAATTCATCAGGATCGCTCCCATGGTATACTTGGGTTATCACAACAGCCTATATGATTAAAGTGTAAGCAGATTTGGCATGAAAGATTGTGCACTGGGGGATACACCCATTGCAAAAGGGGATAAATTCAGTTTGCTTCAATGCCCAAGAATGAAGTTGAAAAGCAAGAGATGGATAAGATCCCTTATGCATCGGCAGTAGGGAGTCTTATGTATGCTCAAGTTTATACGCGTCCGGATATTGCGTACATTGTTGGAATGCTTGGTTGATATTTAAGTAACCCAGAATGGATCATTGGAAAGCAGTGAAAAGGGTTATGAGGTATCTAAAAAGGATAAGAATTTTATGCTCACATATCGAGATCTGATCATTTAGAGATCGTGGGGTATCCGACTCTGATTTGCTGGTTGCCTCGATAGTAGAAGATCCACTTCAGGCTATATTTTCATGTTGGCTGGTAGGAGCTATTTCTTGGAAAAGTGCCAAGCAGACACTTATAGCTTCTTCAACAATGGAAGCAGAGTTTATAGCTTGTTATGAGGCTTCAAATTAGGGAATATGGCTGCGAAATTTTATCATAGGGCTACATATTGTTGATGGCATTGAGAGACCATTAAAGATAAATTGTGATAATAAAGCAGATGAGTTATATTCCAAGAACAAAGGAGTTCGTCAAATCAAATATATAACAAAAGTTTCTTGTTGTGAAAGAAGGGGTTCAGAGTCTCAGATTTGTATTGAACATATTAGTACAAACCTTATGATGTTTGCAGACCCACTTACAAAAGGATTACCACCTAAAGTATTCATGAGCATGTGGCTCGTATGGGTGTAATCTATTTTGATTTTATGCTAGCTTAGTGGGAGTTTGTTTGTATTGTTCAATTATTATAAACTTAATTTCTGATCAGACTAAAGTATTATTATTTTGGTGATTGAAAACTCTGAAATATAATTATTTGTTTTTCAATTGCAGTTTAGCATAAAGTATTGAATTTTGGTTATACTCATTTGAGTTATAAAATTAGACCAGTTGAAAATAGTCATGATTTGAGATCACATTACATGAAATTTTCATGCTACACATCCATACTTGATCTATGTCGTTAATTATGTCAACGTAGTGA